>CABHPR010155556.1:0-26777 GCA_902168415.1 Peromyscus melanophrys | reverse complement strand
AGAGAGAGAGAGAGAGAGAGAGAGAGAGAGAGAGAGAGAGAGAGAGAACTACTTCCTAATACAGGACACTTAAGATTTTATGATGGTATATATAATAGGGGTTTCCAAAGCATCTTTTGTTCCAGTAATTGCCTTTCACTCTGGTTCCAGATATAGGGCTTCCAAATACCTTAGAATTTTGAGTGTGATATTCTTATGTGGTGACTTTTGATGGGACCTTGACAGGCCTCATGACAGGTACTCATCAATGGAAAGGCCGAGCTATTAGTAGAAGAAGCTTGGAATACTGTGTTCCCAAAGAAATTAGAGTCAATGTGATTGAATTAGAAAATCAAGTCTGCAAGTTCAGGCCTGGGCATCCTTTGAGTTGGTGACTATATTTCTGGACTAAGAAAATGCCCTCACCCAGCTTCATTGGGTCAGAAGTTCTCGTATTTAGAACTCTTCCACAGTTTGTTGTGTGGGACTCTGCTACTGGCTGTTCTCCTAGATCCAGTGCTGTGCCTTTGTAACACATGAGTAAGTAACTGTTACCTTGACTAAAATTACCAACCACTATGGGATTTCTTGTGAGGATAGGTTTGTAGCCACTTTGGGGAAAGTGTGGGTAATCTGACTTGCCACTCTTTAGTATTATTGTCTGAAGTGGGAGGCAGTATTCTGGATCTGTGCTTTACTAGCTTCAGGTACCTTGTGTCAAGAAAACTGTAAAATACCTATTTGGCACCCAGATTTTTATACAATTTATTAGTATGTGAAAACCACATGTTTAATGTAAAAAATGTTTAGTAAGGTATGGAAATTTTGTTTATTTATCATGCAGTAATTTATGCATACAACTATTAGCTGTGTGACTTCCTGACTCCTTGTTTTAATATACACATTTGCCCTACACCCTGTGTGCTTGGGACTGTTTTTGAAATAGCAGCTTTATACCAGGCAGGCAGAATGATTGCCTGATTGCTTTTCTTGTTTTCCACACCTCTCTCTGAAAATCTGATTGTATTCTTAACTCTAAAAGGTACTGTTTTGTAAATTCAAACTGAAGAAAAACGTAGCAGAAAGAAATCTGATACAAGTGGCAGGAAGAATAAATTGTCTGAAAACATTGTCAAATGAAGAACAGTTGGAGAATCCAAGAAAGAAATGAAACGTAAGAGGCGTTGACAAAACACTAAGAGGTGTTGACAATGGCATCCAAATAGTAGCAATGACAAGGACAAACTAGAGTAAATTTTCTCTTCTGTTGGATATTAAGACAAAAAGCATTCATTAATAGAAAGAGTACAATTCATAGTAATACTCAGTTCTTTACATGAGAGTATGTCTTTCTTTCTTTCTTTCTTTCTTTCTTTCTTTCTTTCTTTCTTTCTTTCTTTCTTCTTTCTTTGTTTACATTTCCAGTCTATTTTAGAAAACGCTCCTGGTTTTTTCTGTGTGTATAAAAAGTTGTTAGACACATTACTCTCTTTCTATAATGAAATCAGAGAAGCTGGGATACAAGATAAGCCTGTTAAAAGAACGATCAGCCATCATCAGAAAAGCTTCTTCCTGCAGCAGAAGGGAACGTATATAGAGACCCACAACTGGACAAAATGCAGAGTGAGAGGCCTCGGGACACTGAGTCCTAAATGAGATGTCTCCATCAAATTCCTCCCCTTAGGGCTCAGGGAACTCTGTGGAACAGGAGGTAGAAAGAGTGTAACAGCCAGAGAGGGCGGAGGACACCAAGAAAACAGATCCTTCTAGATGCACCAGTGCTGATGTACATGTGAATTCACAGTCCAAGACACGGAGCCTGCAAGGTCTGGGCAGGATGGGGCCCTGTGCTGAGAGGAGAAGTGAACATAAGCCCCGTCCCTAACTCAGAAGCTACATCCAATTGACAACTTCTTGCAAGGGAAAACTTAGTTTTCTCCAGCAGAGTCTTACTGGGTATACAAACCAAACAGGCCCCATGCCCAACAGTAGATGGCCAACACAAAACAAACTAAATGGGTTTTGGTCTCACAAATGCTTTATCTGGGTAGCTTTTGTTTATTTGTTTATACACACAGAAAGAACCAGGAGCGTTTTCTAAAATAGAGAAAGAAAAAAGGACGTAGTCACATGTAAAGAACTGAGTATTACTATGAATTATTGTTAGGTTTTTTTCCCCCTAACAAACATTTTGTTTATATATTATTATTTCCAATTTTGTTTTTATGATTTTTTTTGTGTGGAAATTTATGTGTCTCATTCTCTGTATGTGTGTCTTGTGCATTTTCTTATGATCTTTTTTTTCTGTTTGTTATTTTGTTGTTGTTTTTGTTTTCCTATTCAGGCTGTTTTATTTTATTATTATGTTTTTAGATGCCTGTTTATATTCTAATGAGAGAACTGTAGGGTATGGAATTGGTTGGATGGGGAAATAGAATCTGAAAGGAGTTGGGGAAAGGGAAACCATATGAAAATATATTATAGGAAAAAAATCCATTTTCAGCTAAAAAAAAAAGACTAAATGAGAAAAAAAACAATAGTACCAACCACCTACCCTGTCTTTGAACATTTCTTTACAGTCCAATGCAGTAGCCACCCCTCTCTACATTCGACGTAAATCATTCAGAAAACAGAAAAGAACACAAGCTTGTCCATATTTGTGACCTGGAAACAATAGCATTTGGTCCCTTTTCCAACAAGAATGACTGTGCATGTCCCCCAACCCCTCTTCCTCTGTCTATCCTCTCCTCTCGCCGATCTCTCTCTCTGTCTACCCTTTCCTCTCGCCAATCTCTCTCTCCTCTCGTCTTTTCTTTTTCTTCACTCTTATGGGGCCTTCCCTCTGCCCTCGTATTGTCTCTTTTGTTTTTCTTCCCTCTCTCCTTTCTTCCCTTCTCATGTCAAATGTTAGAACATTTGCTTTTAAAGCAGAGTTACTGTTCACAGACACTGGACATCCCTGATGTCTTAATATCAGTCTTTTAATCCAAGAAATCTATCCTCTAAACATTTTCTGTAACTGCTCGTTTGAGTTCAGCATCTAAATTCCTGGTCTTTGTGAGAATGTCTTCTAGGATGGACATCATATAATTCTGAAAACGACAGAAAGCAGATGTCTTTAGTTAAAACCTTTTGGTAGAGGCTGGATGTTCCCTGTCAGGGATGTTATTATTCTTACATTAATAGAGAGCAGGAATGTAACATTTGTGTTTCTGTGCTCAATTCAAGTTCTCTTTGTCTCAGCCATTGTTTCAGACACTGTTCTATCTACAAATACTAACAGTTTTTCTTCCAGCTTCAGGCACTTAGGACATGGAGATACCCCATTTCAAAGTCAAACTCAGTTTCCTTACTTTCACCTCTGTTCTTCTCTGATTAGTGGAATGTAGTTAGTAATTTTCCCAGATCATATGTAGTAAATGGGGATCATCACACTTAGGATGCTTAATGCTATGGCACGATTCATCCAAATGATCAGCCAGTTGTCCCCAAGTGGATAGGCTCATGTGTCTTGGCAAGTTATTAATTCTTTTTTTTTCTTTTTCCTTTTTCCTCTTTTTTCTTTCTTTTTCTTTTTTTTTTCTTTTTCAAGACAGGGTTTCTCTGTGTAGTTTTTGGTGCCTGTCCTGGATCTCGCTCTGTAGACCAGGCTGGCCTCCAACTCACAGAGATCCGCCTGGCTCAGCCTCCCAAATGCTAGGATTAAAGGCGTGCGCCACCACCGCCCGGCTCAAGTCATTAATTCTTACAGGAGTTACACAAATGCAGGACCTGGTTTTGTATTCCTATTCAAGCAGAACAGCTAGATCTTTCGGCGTGATCACCTAAGTGGCATCTCCTTGGTACATAACTAAGTTTCCACATACTCTTGGATGCCTGGAACCCTTACTATAAGGCAATACTGAGAAGTATACTATATTGAGAGAACAACCACTTAGATTATAGTGCTTGGGGATATTATGAGTTTTCAAAGATAAGACACAGAACTGAGGAGTGGATATGGGAGGAATTGGGAGGAGGGATAAATATAACCAAAATTCTTTGTATGAAATTCTCAAAGAATTAATAAAGTCCCAGGCTTTGTCAACAGATATATAGCTGTAGCTAGGTCTGTAGAATATGTTTGGCATGATGTACATCTTGTCACCCAGAAGCAATTGCCATAATGTAATGATAAACAAGTGTGATAAAGTTGAGGTTTGTCTTCTGTAAAACGAACTATAACTCCTTGGTGAAAACATCAGATCTGGGATAAAATCGGCTCATCAGTACAGCAGGGCTTCCCCATGTAGGCACTCAGAACCCATACAAAGAGTAAAGATAGGAAATCTAATTCTCATAAATGTAGAAATTGATAAATAAATGCCCCTATGCTTTTGGTTGAGCCAATAAATGTTCATTTGATTAACATAATTGTAAGAAAAGAGCTAATATTTTCTTCCCTCCACTTCTGGATTTCCCACTGTCTGTTTAAATCTGATTCCAGGTCATGCCCTGAAATGAACAATTCCTCTGTGCTCTTGAGTTGCAAGTACTATTTTCAGAAAAATACCTAATAAGAAATACCTGACAGCCCTCCTTACATGTCTACTTCTCTAATGATAATTTCATCACAGATCTAACATTTTCCATCTTAGCTTTGAAGGAAGATCCTCAGCTCCTTTCTCTGAGACAATCTGTCATTATCTGCATTTGATTGAAAACTTGGGAGGGAACAGTCTGCATCTTCTTTGTCTGTGGCTTAATGGGTACAGTTCTATGATATCAATCACTTGAAAGACAGTAAAGTGTCAAGTCATTATGGCATGATTAATGTGACAGAGCCAAGACCAGGCATTAGTACTTGACAGTATAACTATTTAGCAAGAGCTGCTCCTCTGGATTTATGAAGATGAAATGGACAAGTTTTTCATTCTTCCATCAGATATAAGACCACAAAGAATACTTCTATTTAATCACCTGATATGACTATGCTTTATCTGTTTCATGAGTGCTACTATCATGGATGAAGACCAGATTTGTAGATTTTTACCATTGATATATTTAATTGACTTAATGTACATTGATGTTGAGTTACTCTATAATATTCAATGGGTGTCTGGAAAGCACTTTAAACCTCTATTTTGTTCTAATTGAAGGGGTTAAAACAATAAAGATTTCCTAGAATCCCTTCCAGGTAGTTGATGTAACATTTGTTTTGCTGATTGGATACATTTAGCAGGAATACTGAGGTACTGCTAATTTCATGGTGTTCTTGGATATGACTGCAGGCTAGCCATAGAGTGGTGGAGTACTTTTCTTCATTTTTATTCCCATTTCCTTTCTTCAGATTTATGTGTATAGAAAGTGTGGCTGTGGGTTGCTTTCAGGATAACCCTGGTAGCAGTCCCTCTTCTGAGAGGCTGCTCAGTGCTGTATTATTCATGGAGATGGTCCAGGAGGCCCAATGCTTTCTACCAGCTAGCTCTTTAGGCACTTATAATGGGTCCCTAAGTGCTTAACTCTCTGTATCAAATGTCTTCCTGCTTAAAATACTCAGTGGTTTCTATTTCTTCCTTGATCCTCAATAGATGCACCAATTTAGAGAGACCTGATACTAATGACATAACAAATAGAGGGATTACATGTGACTGAGGGAGTACCATCCCCAAGATTAAGAACACAGAGTGGAATGCATGCTCATATAAAATTATTTATTAGAACAACATCACATTCCAAATGCATTAGCAAAAGGAAGAGAATCAACATCTAAAATGGAACTCTGAGCTTCTGTTTATTTTTGAAGAGCTTAGTCAAGTTAAATAGATTTAGGGACCAGAAAAGAGATGGTACTAAAATCTGGGCCCATTTGTTCTCAGGATCCCCTAAGTAGACCTGAAAACAACATAAAACACTGCTTTCTCAAAAAAGTAGCATTTGGATTTTATTTGACTTTAGCTAAAAAAAAAAATATGAAAAGAAAAAATGTATGTAGCCAGCTTAATGTATTAATATTTATGTCTTGCACTGAAAGGCTTTCAGCTTGGATGATGCACTGATGGGAAGATGTGCGCTGATGGGAAGATATACGCCTCACATCACCAGCACCCACATCTTTTTCAGTGCATTCTCACACTTTAGGTTCAGTGCGCTGCTCGAGAAGACCATTCTATCAGTCAGCAAATGCAGCTGGCAAACTGCACATGATTTCAGTCAGTGCTCAGAAACCAAGTCCACTGAAGGCAGCATCAGAAGCAGTACCCAGACTAACTCTGAAAGGCAAATACAACCTACAGGCCAGGCCACCTATAGCTAGAAAGCTGAATTCAGAACAATACAAAACCAATTTTTTTTGTACTTAAAACACTGACACATTGTTTTTGTAGTGTTGTATTTTTTAACACAATTATGTAGTTATCAAGAATGAACTTTGTACATGACAAACTTATGTAGCAAAGTCAAAGGATTGGATATCCTGAGAAATGCTAAAACTTCCATTGACACTTAATCTTTGGTTTCCTGAGTATTACATCATTGCTGACTTAATTTGAAAATAATACTAGAATGGAACTGAGGCTTCTTTCTTATTATATAGAATTCATGCAAGAATTTTCAGAAGTTATTTGTTCTTTAGTTTTAGTGAGTGGTGAAAAGCTAACTTTAGAATTTGTTTCCAGTCATACCCTACTACTTTTTCCCAGATAAACAGGGACAAGCTCCATGTCGACCAACAACCAATGACAGCATTAGAAATTATAGAGGACACAATGATCTGCTCTCTTCTGTGAATCAACTATTACCACTGAACCTGGCAAAAGGAAATCAATTATACATTGTAGTCTTTGCTCTTAAATGGTTCTTTGCATGGTATAGAAATTCATAAATTATAATACACTGATCCTGCATAGGTCATTCAAATGCCTTTTAAAATGTAACCACATGTCCAGATATAATGCAAATGCAGTCACGATGTCAATAAACCTTACACCATTCTTAGTATAAAACATTTAGAGAAGTAATTGAGACAAAAATAAAAAAATAAGCAATTTCTTCAGACAATGTGAAAGAAACTAGCACAGAGAAAGAGATGGTGAGGTGTTGGGAGCTGGATTACTGACTGAGAAGTGTTTTCTGCTGCTCTGGTTTCATTAAACATAACTTCTATGCTTGTTTACAGGCTTAGAAATATTTGAATGTTCTGCTGCTTTGGCTGTTTACTACACTGCTTCTCTTAGTGCAATACTGTCACTGATAACCTGTTTACTTATACTGTTAAGAAGAAATTAAACTAAAAATTCTGTATTGGAATTTTTGGCATCTGCCACTCTCAGGGCACTTTAGTGATTGCCAAAGAGGGTTGGAATGAATACATTCTAACTTATTTCTATTCCACTGGCCTGAAAAATTCCTTTGAGAAGGAATTGAAAGTCTTAGTGGTTGTTTTTGTGTCATAGAGATGACCTCCGGCTCAGATGGGATGAAGGACTAGTACATGAATGTCTGGAAGACAGACAAGAGTGATGTTAGCAGAGATCACTTCCAGGTGATGGAGTATTCCCTCTGTCTCACCCGTGAACTCCCCCAAACACACTGTCATGAAAACATCCACCTATTATTCCAAGTTTTTGTGAAAACTGTTTGCCAGGAATTGTCTTCACTTAAGTAGACAAAAATACAACAAAAGAAAAAAAATTCAGGGAAAAGAATTTAGATGTCATTTCTCCCCTTTATCTTTTGCTCTTTGTCATCATTCATGGGATAATGCGATTAAGCAAATGCTTTTTCTTCTAAGCCAACATTTCTTCAAGAAAATCTGTCATTTGGCATATGGCTTTGACTTTTCTTGTCAACTAACAATCTTTTCTTCTTTCTTTCGATGTTTTACATAAATCAAAAAAGAAAGCCTGGATAGTACAGCTCTTTCTTTGTGCCACTAATCATTTCATAAAATCACTTAATACTTCCTGAGTCTTCTCCCTGTCACTACTTGGTCCCTTACAAGCTGCTGTTACCCTTGCTAACCTCACAAAAGTTCCTTTCTCCAAAGTCAACAGTGCATTCCTAATGAACAGCCAAAACGTTGTTCAGTTTGCCAACTCCCATTTTTAAATTCTGACTGCCTCTGAGTTTTGTTTATTCCATATTAATTTAGATCCTTTATAACTTTTTCATATTCATATTTTTCTGTCTCTTTTCCTAGTGTACTCATCATACCATACTCACAAAAATGTGTATTTCTTTATGTTTTTTGCATACATTATCATATAGTTATCTAACTTTATTAGATAAATTAGATGGAATATTCAGTTAAAATATGAAGAATTCAATACGAGTGATGTATAAGCATCTAAGATCAGTATGTTTAATGCCTATCTTAATGTTTTACCTGTGTGGTCAGCAAAATTTTAAGATAAGATCAGTTATCCCTTCCCTTTTCTGCACGTTCTACCTAATTGCTGGGAATGTGATCAGATTCCATGTCTGAGTTATACATAATGGTTTCATTGACACTGAGACAGAGGCATTTTGCAGATGCTAATTTGATAGCACTGAGAGCCACACATCTTGTTCCAGAGGTTGGGGGAGAAGAATCAGAGATTCAAAGAATGATAAAATTCTAAGTAAGGAAGATTTTGTCTATCTGACTTTTAATATAGAGAAATGAACAATGAAGACAGTGTGTAACTCTTTGCTGACAGTCAGCAAGGTCATAGGGACAACCCTGCACTGGGTGAGACACTGGATTGGGCCAACACCTTAATGTCCACGGCAGTGGACTTCCCTCCAGGAGTTCACATGAGAGCATGTTGAACTGGCACCTTGTTTTCTGTTTCTTGACAATTCCATTGGAAAAATGGACATGTGGTGGAGAACTCCTGTCAACAATATGAAATAAAAGGATGGGGAGGTACAGAGGTGGACACTAGCAAGAGGGATAAGAGATGGGAAACAAGCAATTAATATGGAGAAGACCTGTTAAAAATGTAGAAAAGCAATTGCTTTCTTTCCTAGCGAACATTAAACATGTTAGCCAGAATTTTCAGCTGTGGACCCACACTGACATTTTAGCAGATACTAAAACAACAAAGCTAGGTGACTAAAGCCAGGGATTCAACAACTATCATTGGAAAGGAACTCACTCTTTCATCCATTTTCTCAGTGCATTGAGTGATTTCATCTCTGTGTTTTCGTACGTTATCTACAAAATGGGGATGTTAATCATAATACCAGTATCACAGGGTTGTGTGAGGATCAAGAATGATCAAACACAGTACATAATTAGAAAAGAGTGCTTTTTCACAACAAGTTTGCCATCAGAATGCAGGTGTGGAAACCACTGCTAATTCAAAGCCAAAAAGGGAAAAGGAAAAGACTCCTAACAACATCGTCATCATTGGACACATAGATTTGGGCAAGTCCACCACAACCAGCTACCTGATCTACAAATGTGGTGGAATTGACAAACCATTGAAAAATTTGAAAGGAGACAACCCAGATGCTCCTTCAGGTGTGCCTGGGTCCTGAACAAAGCTGAGTGTGAGCGTGGTATCACTATTGACATCTCCTTGTGGAAATTTGAGACCAGCAAATACTATGTGACTATCATAGATGCCCTAGAACTCAGAGACTTTATCAAAAACATGACTACAGGCAATCTCAAGCTGACTGTGCTATCCTGATTGTTGCTGCCAGTGTTGGTGAAATTGAAGCTGGTATCTCCAAGAATGGGCAGACCCATAAACATGCCCTTCTGGATCACACTCTGGGTGTGAAACAGCTAATTATTGGTGTCAACAAAATGGATTCCACCAAGCCACTCTACGGCCAGAAGAGATATAAGGAAATTGTTAAGGAAGTCAGCACCCACATTAAGAAAATTGGCTAAAACTGCGATACAGTAGTATTGTGCCAATTTCTGTTTGGAATGGTGGCAATATGCCTCGGTTCAAGGGATGGAAAGTCACCCACAAAGATGGCAGTGCCAGTGAGATCGTACTGCTGGAAGCTTTGGATCACATCTTGCCGCCAACTTGTCCAACTGACGAGCCTCTGCATGATGGTAGCATGCCTATAGCATGACTGACTTCATATGCTCACAAGAAGTGAGTTTCCCTAAATTGCACATGTGAGCCACTACAGATAGTTGACAAGGTTCCACAGCCAACCCTATATCCCATAAACTGCCCTCAACTTACCCATTCAGTTAATTTGGGCTTACAGGATACAATATATTTTTGAACAATGACTGGTTTAGTTATTATTTTGAAGTGCAGAATATTCCTTAAAAATTGGTATATTCTGGTACATGTAACAGAAATGCACTTATCTTATTTTTAAATATTAATTTTAATTTTATAGAGCCAAGTAATATAAAGAATGTTCCCAAATGTGACAAGGGGTTACAATAAGAGAAGAAGCCAAAAAATGTCCTAGAAAAGTGATTGACTTTCCTATGTTACACTTCTATTTTACAGAGTTGAAAATTCATGTTGGAAATGAGGTAATTATACTATTTTACAAACTTTAAATAAGTTACAATCCTCTTGGTGACTAATTTCCCTCCTTTTCCATTAATTTTAGATGCTATTCAGTGTGAATGGGTACCTGTTCTGTGCTTTGGGTCCTTAATTAGGGTTTCTACTTTTAGAAATCCATTTAAGGTTTAAAGAGGTTAAATCATTTGGTAGTATAACACTGTAAAATTGTATGCAAACATAAGTTATATATTGGGCACACCTGCTATTTCTGACAGTGCATTCACAAGTGGCATTGAGTGATTTAAATTATGAAACACAAGTTATAATCTCACATGTAAGAAGACCTTTAAAAATGAAAATGCTGGATCACAATACTTCATTAAACACAAGACTTTTTTTTTCAATCTAACATTTTGCTTGGTCTAACCACAAATTCCCTGTATTGGCTATATTTTAAAATAAAATTTCAACTAACAGCAGTACTATTATGCAGACAAATTTCTAAACAGTCTTATTAAATAAGAAACACAGAGCCAAATACAGGGGTGCAAGCCATAGAGATCAGAGCAATAGCTGCCAACTAACCTTAGCTCAGTTGCCGTAGCTTCCCAAGAGAGCTTCTTCCTGTCTAATATGCACTTTTATTGCTTTCCTGTTCAGCCTTTTTCTTTGGTTCTAAGCCCAGCCACATCACTTCCTCGTCACTGCCTGTCTATACAGACCTCCAGGTCTCTATGGTTGGTACTGGGATTAAAGCTGTGTGTTGCCACGCTTGGCTGTGTCCTTGAACATACAGAGACTCTGCCAGCCATGTGATCAGATTAAAGGCATGTGCTACCACCGCCTGATTTCTGTTTATGGCTGACTATGACCTCTGATCTCCAGACAAACTTTATTTATTAACATACAAATAAAATATCACATTTCAGCACAAATAAAATATCACCACACTATTATTTCTCACAAAATGGACTATTTATAGTTGTGAAAAATTGGCTGTATGTTACCATTTGTGCATGAAAAGAATAGTGTTTATCAAGCAGACTCTGTTCATTTAACATGTACTGCACACTTGATGCACCAATTTGCTAACCAAGGGTGGGTTCAATGCCTGGTCACAAAAGGTGATATCTGAGTTTCTTCTGAATTAAATGGGAAGACCATTTTTCATACAAGTTTTACTGCTTTGAAGTGATGCCTTTTAAATATCAGGAAGAAATTAATAAGTTTCAAAGATATTTAGTTTTTTATTTGAATTGTAAATACAGTAAAAAATGATATGAAGGTGAACAGTGTATGAAAACTAAACAAATATAAACACCAACAACTGCTACTCCTCATAAATACCAAACTTGCTTTTTTTATTCTTCTCATGCATTACATCCCTCCTCCCTCCACCTCTCCCAGCCCCATGCCCCTCATCCCTCTCACCCAGATCCACTCCTCCTTTTCCCTTCAGAAAAGAGCAGGCCTCCCAGGGATATCAACCAGACATGGCCTAACAAGTTAGAATAAGTCAAAATATCATGAGGACAAATGCTCATATCAGGGCTGGACTAGGAAACCTAGTAGGAGAAAAAAGGCCCTAAGCTCAGGCAAAAGAGTCAGAGACAACCCCCTCTCCCACTGTTAGGAGTCCTACAAGAACATAAAGCTATACAATCATAAGATACATGCAGAGAACCTAGCTCAGACCTATACAGCCTCCCTGATTACTGCTTCAGTCTCTGAGCTTCTGTGACCTCTGCTTAGGTGATTCTGTAGGCTATGTTCTCGTGGTGTCCTTGGTTTCTCTGGAATTGTGTTGGTTTGAAAGGAAATACCCCCAAAAGGAGTAGCACTAGTAGGAGATGTGGCCTTGTTGGAGGGAGTGTGTTACTGTGGGGGTGAGCTTTGAGGTCTCATATATGTTCAAGCCACACCTAGTGACTCAGATCACTTCTTGTTCCCTGTAAGTCAAGATGTAGGACTCTCAGCTACTTCTCCAACACCATGTCTGCCTGCACTCCACCATATTGCACCATGATGATAATGGGCTAAACCTATGAAAATTTAAGCCACCCCACTTAAGTGTTTTTCCTTTATAAGAGTTGCCATAGTCATGGTGTCTCTTCACAGCAATAAAAACCATAAGACAGATTCCTACAATCCTTTCTCCTCCTCTTCCTCCTCTGTGGGATTCTCCTCTCTCTACCTAGTGCTTGGCTGTGAGTCTCTGCATCTGCTCCATTAGTTCCTGGGTTAGATCTCTTTTATGACAACTGGGCTAGGCACTGATCTATGAGTATAGCAAAAATATCGATAATTAGGAGTCATTTCATTGCCCTTTTTTGTTTCTTACCAGTCATGTTTGGTTCAGTCCTGGGTCTCTGAGTGGGCTGTCCTGCCTCTGGTTCCTGGACACCCAGGCAGTGTCAGGCATGGGTTCTCTTTCTTTGTGTGGGCCTCAAGTTGGACCGGTCATTGGTTGGCCATTCCCATAAATTATCTCAGCACATCTTGCAGGCATGACAGATTTCAGATTCGACCTGTAGGTCAAAGGTTTTGAGGCTAGATTGATGTCCCAGTCCCACTTCTGGGAATATTGCCTGGGTATAAAATATGACCAGATCAGGCTCTGTATCCTTCATTATTAGGTGACTTTGCTATGGTCACTTTAGTGGATTCCAGACTCACTTTAGTAGATATCCTCTACATTAGGTTTCTAACTCTTCCCCCAAATGCCCCCAACTCCAGTTGTCTCACCCAGTACTCTCTTCCTCCATCCTTTTCACCTCCACTGGATCCCTCCTGTTCCTATCCCCTCCAGCCCCCAGTTCACTCTCAAAATCAATTCCATTTTATCTTACCAGGGAGATCCATGAGCCCTCCTTGTTACTTAGCCTCTCTTGGGCTGTGGTTTGTGGCATGGTTATGCTTTACTTTATAGCTAATACCCACTTATGAGTCAGTACATACCATGTTTGTTTTTCAGGGTCTGGGTTATGTCACTCAGGATGATTTTTATCTAGTTGCATCCATTTGCCTGTGCATTTTATGATGTCATTGTTTTTTAACAGCTGAGTATTACTCCATTGTTTAAAAGTACCACATTTTCTTTATCCATTCTTATTTCTATTTGAGGGACATCTAGGTTGTTTCTAATTTCAGGCTATTATGAATAAAGCTGCTATGAATGTAATTGAGCAAGTGTTCTTGTAGTAAGATGGAACATCCTTTGGGTATATGCCCAAGAGTGGTATTGCTGGTTCTTAAAGTAGATTGATTGCCAGTTTTCTGAGGAACTGCCATATTGATTTCCATATTGGCTGTAAAAAATTCACTCCTGTGTGCAATGGAGGAGTGTCCCCTTTGTTCCACATCCTCATCAGCATGAGCTGTCTCTTGTGCATTTTATCTTAACCATTCTGACAAGCGTAGAATGGAATTTCCAAGTAGTTTTGATTTGCATTTCTCAGATGGCTAGGGATGTTGAACATTTCTTTAAGTGCTTCTCGGCCACTTGTGATTCTTTTATTGAAAATTCTCTGTTTATATCTGGACCCCATTTTTAATTAGATTATTTGTTTCTTTTATGTCTAGTTTCTTGAGTTCTTTATATATATTGGTTATTAGCCCTCTGTTGGATGTGGAGTTGATGAAAATATTTTCTCATTCTGTAGGCTGCCATTTTGTCTTATTGATGGTGTCCTTTGGCTTACAAAAGCTTTTCAATTTCATGAGGTCTCATTTATTTATTGTTGATATTAGTGCCTGCAATTAGTGCCTGAACAGAACAGTGTTCTGTTCATTAAGTCATCTCCTGTGCCAATGCATTCAAGGCTCTTCCCTGCTTCCTCTTCTATCAGGTTCAGTGTATCTGGTTTTATGTCTTGGACTTCAGTTTTGTGCAAGGTGATAGATATGGATCTATTTGCATTCTTCTGCATGTTGACATCCAGTTATGCCAGCACCATTTGTTGAAGATACTTTCTTTTTTTCCATTATATATTTCTGGCTTCTTTATAAAAAAAATCATGTCTAAATGTATAGAGATTTATGTCTGGGTCTTCTAGTCAATTCCTTTGATCAACCTGTCTGTTTTTATGCCAATATTATGAAGTTTTTATTATTATAACTCCGGAGTACAACTTGAAATCAAGGACACCATTCTTTTATTATACAGTATTGTTTTAGCTGTAGTTTTTTTTTTTCACTATGAAGTTGAGTATTATTCTTTCAAGGTCTGTAACGAATTGTGTTAGAATTTTGATGGGTATTTCATTAAATATGTAGATTGTTTTTGGTAGGATGGCCATTTTTACTTTTAATCCTACCAATCCATGAGCATGGGTAATTTTCCCATCTTCTGATATCTTCTTCAATTTCCTTCTTCAAAGACTTTAAGTTTTTTGTCATGTAATTCTTTCACTTGCTTGGTTAGAATTACCCCCAAGATATTCCCTGACTTCTTTCTCAGCCTGTTGGCCATTTGAACATAGAAGGGCTACTGATTTTTTTAAGTTAAACCTATATCCAGCCACTTGACAAAAGGTGTTTATCAGCTGTAGGAATTCTCTAGTAGGATTTTTGCGTTCACATATGAATACTATTATATCACCTGTAAATGATGATACTTTGACATCTTCTTTTCATATTTGTATCCCTTGATCTCTTTCAGTTTTCTTACTGCTCTCGCTAGAACTTCAGCTACTATATCGAATAGATGTGGAGGGAGTGGAAACCCTAGTCTTATTCGTGATTTTGGTGGAATTGCTTTGAGCTGCTCTTCATTTAATTTGATGTTGGCTATAGGCTTACTGTAAATTGTCTTTATTATGCTTAGGTATGTCTCTTTTATCTGTAATCTTTCCAATACTTTTATCATGAAGGCTGTTGGATTTTGTCCAAAACTTTTTCTGCATCTAATGAGATGATCATATTTTTATTTTTTCAGTTTATTTACACAGTGGATTATATTGACTGATTTTTGTGTCTTGGACCATCCCTGCATCTCTGGAAATTCCAAACTCTTATTTTAGTCATTCCATCATCTCCAGTGCCATAATTGCTGACATCACTACAGGTCCAGTGTTTTCATCTAACTTAAATAAGGCACTGCATTTTGTAATCACCTACAACTACACATAGAAACATTTTATTGCTAATCTATGAACATGTGATCTACAGTAAAATCCCAATGATTTAGGGAAAAGAAAATTGGCATGTTATCTATGAAAATCTTATTTAATTTTGTAGATAACAAATGCCAATTTAATAAAATTTACCAAGATTAGGGATATGTCAAATAGAAAAGAATATCCAGAAATATAAGAAACTCTCAGATAATAATATCTGACATTTTTGAGAAAACATCTTTGTCTCCATTCTGACAAAGTTATTTCCATAGTGATAATCAATACTATGTAATGAGCAAAAATGATAGTAGTAAGTCATTGTGCAAAGAAAATGCTCATTGGATGAAGCTGTTATTACCAATGACATATTCATGAGTGATGTCTGTATTTAAAATTACAAACATTAGACATTAGACAACATATTTCATAGTGGGCCATTTATATTAGTTTAGATTTCTTTTTCTCTTCTTAAACTAAGTCCCTTGAAGTCAGAAACCATGTCCAAATCACAACTGTATGCTAATGGTGATCCAAGCCCCAAGTTCCTATTTATAGTCAACATTTATTACAAAAATACAATAATATGAAAATAGGATACCTACACTACTTACATTAGCAAACCTCATGGTACCTATGCCATTGTTATTCAAAAACAAGACCATTGAAAAGTGACAAACAGAAGAATAAAAATATTTTGCTGTGTATTAACTGGAGCTATAGCAATAAATATTATCTAATAAAATTTTGAAATGTTGATATAATGCATTTCCAAAAACACATCAAAGAAAGAGGATAACATATTAGAAAGCATACCAACATGGAAATTTTGCTTTCTATTTTTAAGATACAGCTGACGCTAAAAGTCTTTTGTGTGCTACACTTATATTTGCAAAGACAGACAGGAAATATCTTGTCATATAAACAATGATATACTGACAAGCTTCTCTTCCTAAACCACAGATAGAGTAAGAATTATTAACCCATCTTTCTTCTTGCTATATACCTCTGCCAAGAAAAATCTTCCTGCAAAATCTAGTGATCTTAAGGGAGTTCCCACTTTGGCCAGCTTTAGGGTGAATGAAACACATAATAAATACATCCCTACATAAAAAAAGTGGGGACATGAATTCAGAGTAGGTTAGTGGCTCTGGGAAGATGAAATCCAAGCCAATTGGATTATTCACACTTCCTTGAATCCAGGCTTATATAAACTCCTATATCTCCTTTTGGAATTCAAAATGGTCAGTTATTTCTGTCATCATCCTACAGTATTTAGGTGCTTTTCCTAGATGCCTTTGTTGCTCACCTTGGCATTTATTTCAGAGAAGTCATTATAGCATTTACATATGGATGGGATCAGACAACTTTCTCTGTGGCTATTTTATAGTATTTTCTGCTCATGTTCCATTGACTTCATTTGTTAAAAGAGAAAGAAAGAAAGAAAGAAAGAAAGAAAGAAAGAAAGAAAGAAAGAAAGAAAGAAAGAAAGAAAGAAAAAGAAAAGAAGAAAAGAAAGAAAGGAAACTTACTAACTTTGAAAAATTCACCACTGAATTCACAAGTAGAGTTAGACACTATAGAGATTTTTAAAATGTCGGTGCCTGTGAGAGTGGCAAAGAGTCAGTAGTAAAACCTGGAACTGTAGTCAGCTGGCAATTGTTTGTACGTAGCTCTGTGTTGACTTGAGACCAGTGATTAATTCTGGAACTTCAGAATAAGTAATTTTATCATTTACTTATTGACTTCATATAATAATGAATTGTTCATAGTGGAGTGTTTAAGATGGACACCATAATGAATAACTTTCCATTTGGCTTTTCTCATTTGGCCACTGATTGTACTCTTTCCATGAAATCACATTCTCATTGTAATAAGTTGGTTGACATACCCGATAAAATTAAAGTGCTTTATATAAAAATGGTAAAATTGCCCAAAATAAGTGTTATCAAAAATGTAAACATTCAGATTATCCTTTATTTGATGATAAAAGACTGTGTTTAAAGACTTATCTCCCCATATCTCAGAGAATAATTTTCATTAGAGGGATTGCCTGTGGAAGGTTTAGAAAAAATCCACAGGGCTCCGTGACAGTCTTTCAAAGAAGTGATATGGGGTGTTTTGTCTTTACCTCTCTTCTTCCACTGAATGAAAAGCAGTACAGCACAATCAGTGCAAATGAAGGAACTGTCCATTTCATGTTGATGATAAATTCAATCATGGAAGACGTATGCATCCAGTTAGGGTTTTACTCTGAGTGAAAAAGGTTCAATTATTTGTGTCAGGATGACTACATTAGTTTAATGGATCTATTAGAATACCAGCATCAATTACTTCTTTGCTGTCAATACATTGACTCCTTTTCATGAAACCCATTAGACTCCCAGGGGCTCCAGTATCCAAACAGCCTTTTGAAAGACACATCCAAATGATGTAAAAATTACACTAACTTAAATATTTAAAAAGAATTTTATCAAGAAAGCCATAAAGTTGAATTTTGAAAAATGCTACATATCATCTATCTATCTGCCTATCATCTATTATCTATTTATCTGTCTATCATCTATCATGTCTCTATGTTTTTGTTGTTATTTTTCACTGACACACTGTTGTTCACTCCCAGAAACACTTCTTTCCCTAAAGAAACATTGCCACATTACACATTTAAAATCCATTTACCACTTGAATACTTAGGTTGCTTTTAGATCATGGTAATTGGGAAGAATTCCACCATGAGGATAGAGTGTAAACTTCTATTTGACATACCGGTTTCAATTTTTTGGCACACATGCAATGGTAGGAAAGTTGGCTCATATGATAATTTTGGTATTTTGGTTTTTTTTTTTTTCTAAAGAGCTTTCTTGTTGTTTTCAAAAATTGTTGAACTTTTTCACCAGTATATTTGGATTTTCATTTTGCTACCATAATCCAACAGAATTTATACAAAATGTGAATTCATTAGTTTGAAGTCAAGTTTTTCTAGATACATCGTGGTTTGTAAACAAGTATGGAAAGGATTAGTTACATAGCATTGTTGTGCAATATCTATGTGGTCTTATCAGAAAGCGTTTGCTGGCTAATATTTCTTATGTCCCCAGGGATGTGCATGCATATGTCGGTAGCATGTGTGAGCTTTCATCTATTTGGTTATGGATATTCTAACGGTCATGAGGTTATAGCTGCTTGTGGTATTGGTTTTGGTTAATATATACCCAAGACACTGTATATACTGCACATCCTTCCATGGATCTTCTGGGTGTTTGTATTTCTTTCTTTTTCTTTTTCTTCTTTTCTATTGTTTGTTTGTTTGTTTATTTTCTGAGTTTTCTCGACAGGGTTTCTCTGTGTAGTCCTGACTGTCCTGCCTCCCAAGTACTGGGATTAAAGGCATGCGTCATCACTGCCCAGCATGTGAATGATTTCTCTGGAGGTGTACCACCAATCCTTTATAAACAGATATAGGCTCTTTTTATTTAAAAAAAATTAAATATATGTGTTACAATTAGTGCTCAAATTTGAAGGCATTGCGCTCTGTTGTATACATCTTACACTACACAATAACTCAGATACAAAATAACATTTTCCTTTACCTTTTCACATTTTTTTAATAACTGGACATTTCATTATGGAGGAGAGAATAGAACAATTCTAATAAGCAGAGCAATGGGAAATTTGCTGTCTGATTTTGTCTTAAACTGTTAAAAAAATTTACACCAATGAAGTCTCAACAACATGGCTATCTAAACATAACTTGAACAAGGACAACACTAATAGACATGCTAATGTGGAACGGGGAAAGTCCAGGAGGTCTTAACCTTAGAAAAAGATCTTAAGGCAACTAAGAAATGTTGAGAGTAGGAGAATGTCTTTCCCAGGGAATAACACACCAATTGGTTATCCAATGCCCTGAAAACACGTATATCCAGGTAGCATTATAGGGACTGTATTTATGTATTTAGGAACACACACACACCCACATGCACACACACACACACACACACACACACACACACACACACACACACACAGCAACAATAAATGAAAAAAGAGGCCATGAGTTTGAAAAAGAGCTGGTATGAAAGTGATACATGGGATAGGGTGCAGGGAGGAAAGGTATGGGGAGAAATGGTTTTAATTGCACTCTAATCTCAGAAACTTCAAAACTATATAATAAAAAAGAATGAAGGGATAATTTTGGCTAGCGATTCCAGGATATAGTCTATCATCGCGGTAGGAAGGTCATGGCCTCAGAATACTCAGGCAGTTGGCCACATGTGAGTCTACGGTCAGGAAGTAGAGAGAATGAAATGAATGATTGTGCTCAGCTGTCTTTCTTCCCTTTGTTTTTAGTGTGTTACCCTATCACATGGAACCATGCCTCCCCTAGTAAGAGTCAGAGCAGAACTGGCCCCTCCTTTCTGCCTGCTGCTGTATGTTAGCTATCCAGGCAGTGTAAGAGAGCTAGCCCTGGTGGTGATGATGACAGAGAGCGGGCAGACTAACCAACCCAGCTACCACTCAGACCCAGAGCCAGGGCTATGAGTTGGCCCACCCCAGCATCCACCTCATCTGAGACCTGCTGGAGCATGAGAAGGCACGGGGACTGGACCTGCAGATCTAAAGCTGCAGAATCTCCAAAACACAAGACAACAACAGCATATTCAAGAGAAGAGGGTATAGCAGAAGCCAGAAGCCTCAAACCAGACCAATGACTCATTGCAATGAACACTTACAAGTAAAGTTGTGTGGACTAAAGTGTATACTGTGAGACTCACTGTGTCACACCAAAGCTTCGTACTGAGACTTTTCTTCTTTTTTTGCTATTTATTTATTTTTCTTTAAATTTTATCTTATTTTTGAGGGGAGGTTGCAAGGGCAGAGGGCAGATATGAAGGGATGGGAAGATGAATGGTATCAGGATGCATGATGCAAAATCCACAAGGAATCAATAAAAAGTTGTTTGTTTTTTTAAGAGAGTGGGTTAATCTACCTTAATTAACCCAATCTACATACTCTCTTACAGATTTGTCTAGAGTCCAGAGTCTTTTCTCCAAATAGCCTACCAAATTGTCAATCAATATAAACTTTCCCACTTATACTAATTTACAACCTTCTAAACTACCACACATCAAGTAAAATTGAAGTAGCTTTTCTTAAACAAAGATGTTAACAACGTCAGTCCTAGTTTTGATAGTGATCCCTTCCTTTACTTAGGAGTCCTTGTTCCTTGTTATCATTCTCTGCTCCCTGAAAAACTGGAAACAAGCTCCTTTTATTTCACATCATGTGCTCTTATTGAATATTGATTTAAGTAGCCTAAAACACACGTTTATTGTTCAGTAACTTCATGCTTGTCTGCACAGTTAGAGTGAAAGAAAAGTACACCACCCCCCCTCGCCAAAACTGTAATTTCAATTTTCTGGTTGTCTTGGAAACTTATTGTATCCCATGAGTCCCCTGACATTTGGTGGAACATCTACAGACTCCACCCACAAATAGCAGCCTGCTGGAAATACATCAGTAATATTATTACCTCCTAGTTCACATCTAATAGCAAGGAAGCAAACAAATGAACAGAAGCAATGCATTTTAGTGACTTTATCAATATTATAAGAAGAGTAAAATAAATATTGAGAAGTAGTAGTAAAAAAAGTTATTATGAAGCCATATAAGGCTTTAATTCAGCAAATATTTTATGATGTTTTGCTATCCAAATCCTGGAATTGTTTGTAATAAAGCAGACAAGGAATTCTTGATACTAAGGCTAAATGCACCTTGAAAACCATTTATTTTATCGTATGGCAAAGGGTGGAAAGTCAGATTCTCAATTTTCCAGTCTGACATAAGCCAGTAGTGACTGCAAAGCTGTTCTGGTGGTACCATCTTAGTTACTTTTCTAATTCTGTGAAGAGACACCATAACCAAGCAACGTATTTTAAAAAAGTATGTATTGTAACTTAGAGTTCAGAGGGTGGGCCCATGATCATCATGTTGTAGGACATGGCACCAGTCAGATATGCATGCCACTAGAGCAGTGCTGGTAGTTTACATCTTATCTGCAAGTAAGAGGGAGGGGGAGGGGGAGGGGGGGGGGGGGAGAGGGAGAGGAAGAGGGAGAGGGAGAGAGCAGAGTGATGGGTTTTGAAGCCTCGAAGCTCACCACCAGTGACACACCTCCTCCAATGAGGCCACAACAGTCTTTCTTCAACAGTTACACCAAGTGGGACCAAGTGTTCAAACCTGTGAATATATGGGGGCTGTTCTCATTCAAGCCTCCACAGCGGGGAAATCCCACTTCTACCGTGTGGTCATGTGTTTGGGTTCCAGCTGATTGAAACAAAAATTGACAGCAACCTCAAAGCCTAGTCTTTATAATCAGGTGTTTGGAGTTTCATATGATGTGTTCTGAAAGGTCTGTTAAGCATAACGCTTATATGGTTGAGGTCAAAAAGCAGTCTATCTTTCCATCTTTCTCTTTCATTTCTCTCTGTCTCTCTGTTTCTCTTTCTTTCTTTTTCTTGTTTAAATTCATCTATTTATTTTACACCCTGGCTGCAGGCTCCCCACATCATCCCCTTCCAGTCCCTCCCCCCAATTCCTCCCACCCCCTCCCATCCCCCAACCCCCAATCCCCTCCTCTTCCATCACCATCCAGGAAAGGACAAGTCTCCCATGAGTAGACTTAGCCTCTTTCCTTCCAGTAGAGTGCTAAGTATAATATTGAGAAATACTTTAGTAAATAGTGTTCATAGAAAAACAAACAATAGAGAAAGAAGCTCACGTACAGAATCCATGAGACACAGTAGAAGTAAAAAAGTAGAGTCTGTGTGGAACTAAAGAAAGGAGTGTAATCGAGTTGAGAACTGTTGGGGAGATGGAAGTAAGTATATAAAATGAGAAAATATGGTCTAAATATAAGTGAAGAGAAGCCAGACAACTGTAGTTGATACGGTTGCAGATCCCTATTGTATCGGCACAAATGTAATTGTTATTAAAGCTACTACTAGTGACATCGTGGACCTCATTAGATTCCTGATGGTGCTGAAAGGGAGACTTTTGAGATCATTTCTTCCTTTTCCTATTGAGACAAAAGTCATTGATACTAAGGCTAAATGCACCTTGAAAACCATTTATTTTATCGTATGGCAAAGGGTGGAAAGTCAGATTCTCAATTTTCCAGTCTGACATAAGCCAGTAGTGACTGCAAAGCTGTTCTGGTGGCTGGGTTAAAAGTGGAAATCTGCTGCAAGGCTTCTGGAAAAGCTCTTTATATTTCAGAAGAAATGGAAAAATGCATCTGGAGGACCCTTCCCACCCACTTTACTCTTTACAGGCATGCCTTTGGCTAGGTAACAGCCACCCAGGGCTCATAGAACCATAGACTAATATGCCCGTGGATATTAAGCTGAAATGCAGATGGAACCAGGGTCTCTGATATCATGCAGATGCTTATTTTTCCCAGAAATTTCTACACTTAAACTCACCCCCCTCTCTCTCATATACATATCTATGAGAGAAGCCAGTGAACAGAATCAACAAACACACACTCACACACCCCCCCCCCCCCCCCCCACACACACACATAAACATGTGAATTCTAAAGCTAAACTGCATCAAAAATGAATTTGAATAGACATTTCCAGAAAAATGAAAGTTGAGACAGTATGTTATCAGAAGATTGCAAGTGGTAAATAATCAGGCATACACAAAAATTACTTTATTCTTAACAAAATGTTACTAAATGACACATAATTTAAATTAGGAATAATAAACATGTCATATCACCTGGGGCTTATGGCACAGAAGGAGACAATCCAATGGAATTATCCATAATCATAAAGTTAACAATAAGATAAATGGAATAAGAGTTTATAAATTTAAATGTGAAATTTAAGTTTACGAATGCTACACAAAATTCATATAAATAGTTGTGTTAATTTAAGAATTAAAATTTTAGACCTAAGCTCCAAAGAAATCAATTATGTAATTAACCACGAATATCAAATATAGTCCTGTAGTCTTAAACAAAGGAAATATAATAATGAAGTAAATGTCACTATTTTTATTAGTGAAAATTAAAAAAAATAGACGGTACACAAAATCTGAATTTTGAAATTATAAAACATTTCAAAGTGAAATTTAGAATTTGAAATAAAAGATACCAAGACTAAAAACTTGAAAAAATAATGGTGACAAAGCAGGCAGTTTCTTTGAATCTATCTATAGTTCAATATACATCCAATCAAATTTAAAGCAAGCTTTTGTGTAGACACCACCAAGATGATTCTAACATTTCTAAGGAAATGAAAAAGCCTAAAAGCTTAAAACTGTATTGAAAATTTAGCTGGCTAATTTACATTAGCATGTCTTTTTTTTTGTTTGTTTGTTTGTTTATACATTTTCTTTTTTTTCTTCTTATTTTTAGGTTTATTTTAGTTTTTTTAATTTTATATTTACATATCAGTCACGGATTCCCCTGTCTTCTCCCCTCCCACCCCCCCATCTCGCCTTCCCCCCAGCCCACCCCATTCCCATCTCCTCCAGAGCAAAGACTCCTCCGAGGATTGAGATCAACTTGGTAGATTCAGTCCAGGCAGGTCCAGTCCCCTCCTCCCATGCTGAGCAAAGTGTCCCAGCATAGGCCCCAGGTTCCAAACAGCCAGCTCATGCACTAAGGACAGGTCCCAGTCCCACTGCCTGGGTGCCTCCCAAACAGATCAAGTCAATCAACTGTCTCACTTATCCAGAGGGCCTGATCCAATTGGGGGCTCCTCAGCTATTGGTTCATAGTTCATGTGTTTCCATTCGTTTGGATATTTGTCCCTGTGCTTTTTCCAATCCTGGTCTTAACAATTCTCGCTCATACAATCCCTCCTCTTTCTCGCCAATTGGACTCCTGGAGCTCCACCTGGGGCCTGGCCATGAATCTCTGCATCCGCTTCCATCAGTCATTGGATGAGATTTCTAGCACGACAGTTAGGGTGTTTGGCCATTCTATCACCAGAGTAGGTCAGTTCGGGCTTTCTCTCGACCGTTGTCAGTAGTCTATTGTGGAGGTATCTTTGTGGATTGTAACATGAATCTTAAATGGTCTTATTAATAAGATCAAACCTGAGGCCAGTTATTGGGGTGAAGCTGGAAGATCAGAGAGACAGAACAAGCCACAGCTAACCTCACCTTGCCGGATCCTCAGCTGGTCTTGTTTCCTGAGACTGGAAGCCTCTGTGTCCTCATATTCGAATGGCTCTCAGCTGAACTGTGCTGCTACAAGCCTGAAAGTTTAACCAGGGCAAATGCTTAACCAGGCCAAAACGCTTCTAGTTTCTGGTTCTCACGCCTTATATACCTTTCTGCTTTCTACCACTACTCCCTGGGATTAAAGGCCTGTGTCACCATGCCTGGCCATTTCCAATGTGACCTTGAACTCACAGAGATCCAGAGGGATTTCTGTCTCTGGAATGCTAGGATTAAAGGCATGTGCTACCACTGCCTATCCTCATGTTTAATATTGTGGCTGTCCTGTTCTCTGACCCCAGATAAGTTTATTAACATACACAATATTTTGGGGAACACAATACCACCACAGTGGATTTCTGTTGTTCTCTCTAGCACTTTGCTTCTTCCTATTCCCATGGGGTCTTCATTTATCATGGTGTCTTATTCCTTGTTCTCCCTCTCTGTTCTTTATCCAGCTGGGATCTCCCGCTCTCCTAAGCTCTCTTTCCCTCGACCCTTGCCCTTCATTATCCGCCCCCCTCACGTCCAGTTTGCTCATGTAGATCTCATCCATTTCTCTGTCATTGGGCGATCCCTGTGTCTTTCTTAGGGTCCTGTTTTCTAGGCAGCCTCCCTGGAGTTGTGAGCAGCAGTCTAGTCATCCTTTGTTTTACATCTAGTATCCTCCTATGAGTGAGTGCATACCATGTTTGTCTTAGCACGTCTTAATACCTTCTATGAGACTTCAGCAACTGGGTGAATGTAGCACACCATAAAGATAACATACATGTACCTGAATGGAATACAGATATGTATTCCATTCATATACAGATATGTAGAAATAGAGTCTACATATGTAGGATATATAGGATAGATGTGGTAAATATAGGACAAGGGTTAAAAACATAAAGAGATTGCATTTCACACTCAGTAAAATGTCAATAGTTAAAACAATTACAGTATTATTTATGATCAGGATTTATGCCACAGAATGTGATAGTGACTTGGAAATATTCTTTGACCTTTCTTTTAAAAGCCAAATGCATTTTGGTATTTTCCAGAGAAGAATAAAAATAGATGCCTACCAATGACTTTCACATATGTTCACAGCTGCTTTGGTTGTAATAGATTCCAATTGTAGGAGCAAAATGCAGGCAAATTTGTAAGTAGTAAAACTAACTAGTACAACTGCAGAAAGGAACAACTTCACGTATGAGCTATAACATGCATGGATCACAAATGTAACCGGCATTAAAAGAAGCCATGTGCAGGTAGCTGTGTGATCCCTTTACATGGCATGCTAGGAAATGTAAATTAAACTGTTGCCATAGAAATCAGCTTATTAGTTGGCTGAGGTGAAATTATGGGAGCAAATTAGTTGAAAGAAATCAAGAAAAAAATTCTAACATGGCAGAGATCATCAATGCTTTGTGATACCTGTGATACCTTTATAGTTTGTTTTCGTAAGGCGACCCAGATACAGATAGATAAATGACACATATTTTCTCTTTTTTCTGGATGTTAGCATTGAACCTCCAGAGACATGTGTTCCACTTGGAATAGCCACAGAGGCCAGGGATTTAGTAAGGGGCTACTTCTGGGGGCACCACGTGTGGAGAGATAGAAGACTGTAGTGTAAAGAGTAAGGGGGAATAACAGAACAACAATGGTTAGATTTGCGTGGGTTTACCACGGCAGGCAGGATAAACAGGGGATGTGGGCAGGGATAACTGACATATGAAAAAGCCATATGGAAGTCTGCTACTCTAAAAGCTTCATAAAATACATACTTCTACAAATAGAAGAAAGAGATTTGGTGGCATTACTTTACAATGAGAGACGAGGGAGGGAGGCAATATTCCAACTAATTCTCCAGGCTACCCAACTAAAACTCCAATTCCAGGAACGAGTTACCTCTTGGTGAGATATTGGCCAATGGGCTCACAAAGGCCCCATAAATTACAGAACATTCCCAGTAGTGGCTATCCTCCAGAACTTGACAGTACATCCC
>CABHPR010155555.1:13029-35096 GCA_902168415.1 Peromyscus melanophrys | reverse complement strand
CTTTTTAGGCTGGGATGCCATCGCAGGCTGGTGATGTAATTAAGGACATAATCCTTACAACTATGGTAATATATATTCATATATTCTCGTGTATATGAATAAGATGAAATATATGCTTAATTATACATTTACATATAGAATTATCTCTAGATAAATAAAACTATTAAATACAGGAAGGATTTCCCTTCCTATCTGGGAGCTGTGCAACAAGAGCACTGTATATTGCCTCAGTTTTTTGTTTGTGGTAAGTTTTGCAATTTTTGACATGTTGATATTGGTAGTTAGATATTATAAATGGTGTCCAACAAGACTTATTATCTCCAAGCAGAATAACTGAAAACAGGTTC
Organism: Peromyscus melanophrys; assembly: GCA_902168415.1. Lineage (NCBI taxonomy): Eukaryota > Metazoa > Chordata > Mammalia > Rodentia > Cricetidae > Peromyscus > Peromyscus melanophrys. The sequence continues at coordinate 34,749 of CABHPR010155555.1, read as the reverse complement.
AGTCTCCTGAATAAAATAACTAGCTGTTGAAATAAATAAAAGAAAATAAATTACAACCATTAATAAGGACAGGTGCTGTCCCTCCAAAACCATGGATTTTATAAAGATGTTAGAAGTATAACTTTATGAGATGGATGAATTCCTAGAAAACTACAAACTAGAAAGGTTGAATCATGTGGGTTGTACAGTCAGCCTCAAATCTAGTGGTGCATATACATTTTAGTTTGAAATCTTCATGAAAGAATTTCATTCTCTCTGATTAATTTTGCCAAATACTGAGGGAAATGATACCCTCTCCCACACTTCTCCCATACAAATGAAGAAGGCAGAAATGCTTCTCAACAATTAAGTCAGTATTATATTGATATGAATTCCAGATAAGGACAATGCCTGGAAGAAATACACAAATGAATGTATTTTATGCACATGGTTACGATGTTTTCAAAATTATATAAAATATCACCCCTCCTCAATTGTAAACAATGTAAGCCATCATTATTAAATGCATGTGTGGCTTAAGATTTAAAAAAAATCAAGTGAAATTCTTAAGCATTTGATGATTACATTTTTGAAAATTATGAGATTCTCGATGGGAACAGCAATGTATTTGCCAAAACTCGGCATCAAAATCAAAATTATGATACTATGAGTAGACTCTCACCACATTGTGTATAGGATGTAAGATCCTTTGTCTGACCAAGGACATGAATGGAAATCCTTGAGTAAAATAATACTTTATCATGAAACAATTAAATCTCTCACTACAAGGATTGGGGGAAATGGTAAAAAATATCACTCCAGGCAACATGATAAGCAGAACGTTCTATTTCATACAATAAAAAAAGAAAAATATTTTATGTTAATTTAAAAACAGTTTATTGGTGGACTTTAAATATTAAATGTATTTAAATGTAAAATAGGATGCTTTTAGTTGTTACAGAATTATGTAACCAGCAACAGAACCAAGTTTTAGAATATTTTCATCATTGTTAAATGATTTTTAGTTTGGTTTGCCTATTTTCTCTTACTGCTCATCTCCATTCAAAGCCTTAGGCAACTAGTGTTTTTATTTTAGCAATTTTTTTTATAAATATATTTCAATCATATTCTTTCCTCCCCCCAACTCCTCCCAGATTCTCCTAATTCCCTACCAATCCAACTTCATGTTCATTCTCTCTGTGCGTGTGTGTGTGTGTGTGTGTGTGTGTGTGTGTGTGTGTGTGTGATGTGTGTCTTTCTCTTTCTCATACCTCCCAAGCTTGAAAATCAAAAACAGACAAACAAGAAACAATTCAGATAAAATATCCAAATCAAAGAGCACATTACAAAACATAGAATCTGTTTTGTGTTGGCCAGCTACTTCTGAGCATGGAATCTCCTTTGGAGTGAGGTAATATATCCAATGGTACTCCTTTGGAGAATCACTTGCAAGTAGCTTCTTTTTTTTGTTTGTTTGTTTGTTTGTTTTGAGACAGGGTTTCTCTGTAGCTTTGGAGCCTGTCCTGGACTAGCTCTGTAGACCAGGCTGGCCTCGAACTCACAGAGATCCACCTGCCTCTGCCTCCCGAGTGCTGGGATTATAGGCGTGCTTCGCCACCACCACCCGGCTGCAAGTAGCTTCTTGGCTAGAGGTGGAATGTCATGCCCAGTTCTTCTCAATGATGAGATTTTGTCAAGTTTGAACCTCTGTAAGTTTTGTGTGTGCTGTCATAATCTTTGTATATTCATATGTATAAGAGTCCTGTTGTATCTGGAATATGCTGTTTCCATAAACCCAGCTTTTACAATCTCTTTGTTTCCTCTTTCACATAGATCCCTGAGCCTTGAAGTATGGGGCTTAATAGAGATATCCCATTTAGGACTGAGTGTCAACAATGTGCAGAAAGTGAAAAACTTTGGAGGTAAGCAGTACTTTTTCTCTATGTACACATGCCACTTTTGGTATTAAGCTTATACAAATCAAATCATACAATATGTAATGTTTCAGATTTTTATATTATTTAGCATAAGATAGTTGAAATTATCTGTGCTGTGATATGTGTTCATACATCACGTCTTTGTATTCTCTGACAGTGGTCTATTACGTAGATGTGGTCAATTTTATTCATCCACTTACCATTTTATAGATATACATGTTATTTTTAACTTTTTTCTTTTCCTTTTCATTTTTTAACTAGCCATGAAGATTTCTTTAAGTTTTATTAAGGTATCATACAAGTTAACCATTTTATATGAGCAGTTCAATGGTTACAGTATATTTAGTTTTACACATTCATCATCAGAGTTAATTTACAACTTTCTCATAATCTTATAAAGAGCACAGGCACCTTTAGCCTTCTTCTCCTGCCCATGCCTCAGAGGCGAGACACTGACTAACCAGCTTTCTGTGGTTATACATTTCCCTAGGTTGTATCTAATACGGATGGAATTATCTTCCGCAAATGAGATTTTCAATGCTCATCGAGGTTTTATATTTTAATAGTAAATTTTTATTAATTTTTTATTCATTTTACATACTAACCACAGATCCCCTCTTATCCTTCATCCCTCTCCCTCCCACCCTAAAAATTAGTACACTTTGTTTTTTTTTCTACCTTTGGATATTATGAATTATGCTACTATAAAAACTTACACACAAATTTTATATGGATATATTTTCGTTTGCCTTTGAAATGTACTAAAGACTAACATTTCTAAGTAGTATGATAGTCCTTTGAGAACCATCGATGTCTTCCTCTCAGAATGACTGCATCGCTCACACTTCCATCAGATCTACTTTCATCACATCATCTCCCAGGAGTTTTGTTGGCACTATTTATCTTAGGGAGCCCTAGGGACTCTAAAGTAGTGTTACATTGTGGTTTTGATTTACACGTTCTTGATGATTTGTGATATTAAAAATCTTTGCACTTGCTTAATAAATACACATGCATATTTTTGTGGGACAAACAACTATTTAGATTTTTCAGTTGTTTTAAAAACTAGGTTATGGCCGAGCGGTGGTGGTGCACACCTTTAATCCCAGCACTCGGGAGGCAGAGCCAGGCAGATCTCTTTGAGTTTGAGGCCAGCCTGGGCTACCAAGTAAGTTCCAGGAAAGGCGCAAAGCTACACAGAGAAACACTGTCTTGAAGAAAAAAAAATAAACTAGGTTATCTTTCTATTATTGAATTGTAGAATTATTTATATGCTCTGAAGTAAAGTATTTTGTTTTAATCAGAGAACTGGTTTGCAAATATTTTTCTCATATTTGCAAGGGTAAACCTTGTTCTTAATTTTGTTGAGTATTTTTATCATTAATTACCACTACATTATTTTAAGTGCTTTTATTCACCTACTCAGGCGATCATGTAAAGCTTGGGCTTCTAATTGTAATGATGGACTGTATTACTTAATTACCAACCATTAAATAATCTCTCAGTTTTGGTATAAATCTTGTCATTGCATATAATACTTTTATATATTCTCGAATCACTTTCTCATATTTGTTGAAGAGTTTTGGGTTCTTGTTCATAAGAGTTTTAGATAGATAGAATGCCTTTCTTCTAATACTTCCTCTGACTTTGTTTGCAAAAATCTGAGCACATAAAAAGGTTGCAAAAAGTTTTATTTTTCTTCTAGTTTTGGAAAGAGTTTGATAATGGCTAGATGTCATTCTTTAAATGCTATAATTCACCACCCAAACCATGTTGGTCTGGACTTTGCATTATAGGTAGATTTTAAATTACTGATTCAATTGTCAGTTATTAACCGATTCAGATTTTCTATGAGCTTATGACAGTTTCACTAGTTGTATTTCTGAGTCTACCAGTTTTATGTATATCATAACTTGCTTGTATAGAGTTGCTTATAATAATTTTACAATCTTTTCGATTTTTATAACACTTGGCAATATTCTATGATTCATTTCTGATTCTAATAATTTAAGTCACTTCTGGTTTCATGGTCAATTTAGCTCATGTCCTTAATCTTTTCAAGTATTCCAAAGTCTCAGTTTTTGGTTTATTAGTTACCTCCAGTTTTAAAAAACAATTTATTTCATTATTTTAAATCTTATTATTTTTCCCTCTTCCCTTAGGTTTTTACTTTTCTTCCACTGTTTGAAAGTATCATTAGGTGACATCTTTCTGACTCTACCTCTTCCTTAGTCTGTGTATTTTTAGCTGCAATTGCTCCTCCAGATGCTTAAGTTTACATATTGCAATATGGAATACTTTGACTGATTCTTAACACTCAATTGGATGATGACATTTTTCACTAGTTTTACTTTTCTTTATTTAATAATCTAGTTGGTTGATAAACTTACAAATTATTGCCTATTTCAACTTATCATAATTTTCAAAATAATTCTACAAAAGAGAAAACCACCTTTATATAAAGCACTGCCAGGATTCTCAGCCATCATAGAATGTTGTACAGATAAAATAGCAAGCTAAGTTTTCCTGTGAGATGAATTCTAAAATGTTATTAATATACTAATTATTACTAGCCTTTCACTATAATGAACTTCACTTGAAATCATCTTTGGATCATCAATACAGCATGATATGCTGTTACTTGTTTCTATTTTCCGTGACAAGACAGTTCAGAAACAAGGAAATTGCCACTTAAAGAAAGCCAATTCATGAGAAAGTTATAGAGGAAGAATAAACGTGACTCATTAGGTTACTATGGTCACCATCAGCCTATAACAGGAATTGTTTAAAGTTTTGTTCAAAGTTGGGTAGACTGCATTTTCCCAATGAAATCTCTTATAGTCACTCAATATATGAAAATCTCAAACCAAATAGCTTTGGTTAAATTGGTTTGGTCTGTATCCTCCTTTCCTCCTCTTGTTTGAGGGTCTCATAATTGATGCTGAATTCTAGAGGACTCTCAAGTTTGGAGTTTGAAAATTGTTGGTTGAAAGTTACTTACAATGTTAGACAATGTTTGTGTGGTTGAGAGATTATATGTGACTCAGGCTAGGTGAAAGCTGGTATCTCTGGACTACTTTTCCCCTAGAACTTCTTGTAAGGTAAACATTTAGTTATAACTGTTACTATAACTTTAGGATAAATAATGCATGTTTTCTGTATGAGGGGTAATGATAGGAAGACTGAGAAATGGGATTTGGCTATGCTGATTAAGATAACTATATTGAAAAGTTATAGCTGTCTTAATGATAAAAATGAAGAAAAATGTTAAACAAACTATTCCTTTATAAACAGTAAACTTCTGCTTGTGTATGATAATAACAACCCCTCAACCATTTATAATGAGTTAATTCAGTATCTGTGAGTGAGTGAGGTCAGCAAACCCTTAATTAACAAGTTGGTAACTAGTTAATTTAGTAGTTTTCAGAGTGAGCTGAGGTTCACAGAGGCAGCAGAGAAGCCCAATTCACTGAAACGTGAGAAAAAAATATTTGTGTAATTTCTATTTAGCATGAAAGTGATAAATTAAATTCTAGGAGGCTTGCTGTGAAGATATGAGTGTTCTACAATTTGTAGATGTTGATGTTACCACAGGGGCCTCCTAATTTACTCTTGTAGGATTACAATGTAAGACAGTGTATTTGGGCTTTGCAAAATGTAATTAAGGACTAAATTATCCAGTTTTGACCTCAGAAAACCAGTGTGAACAGAAATTTCTAATTATAAAGCAAAATAAAAATGGCAAAAAAGGGTAGGTTTGCTAGTGTGTGGTTTTTGTTAGTCATATTAAGTTTTAAACTAAAGCCAGTTAAATAGCATGTGAGCCTGGTGTAATGGTACCCAGATGTAATCTCAGCCCCTCAGAGATTGTTAATGGATAATCATGATTTCAAGGTCAATATGTGCTAAAAAGCAAACCCAAGACAAGCTTTGCTGCATGAGGAGAGACTGCCTCAAAAATAAGTAGCGCTAAAAAAGACATCCCAGGAGTGTAAGGATGATCTGAGCTCAGATCTGCAGCAACCATGTATCAAGCCAGGTGTGTTGGTAGGATGCTGGGCAGGTTCTTAGACCATGAGCGTCAACCAATCTAGCCATTCCATGAGCTCTGGGTTCACTGAGAGACCCTGACTCAGTAACAGAAGAGACAGACAAAGGAAATACTTGATGTTGACCTCTGGCTTCCACATGTGTACATAGCCACACATTATGTGTGTACAAAGTAAAACCCCCACACATGCACTATACATGCATAAACACACACACACACACACACACACACACACACACACGCACACGCACACGCACACGCACACGCACACACACACACGCACACGCACACGCACACACACACGTAGAAGTAACCGTCTTATTAAATAAGAAACACAGAGTCAATGCAAATATGAAAGCCCAAGAGGTCAGAGCTAAGAGCCTTACCCTTCACTGCTGCAGCTATCCTCTTCAGCCAAGAGAGCTACTTCCTGTTTGTTTGTCTTTATATAGACTTTCTGTTCTGCCTTCTCATTGGTTGTAAACCCAACCACATGACCTCCTTGTCACTGCCCATCTGTACAGACCTCCAGGTCTTCTATGGTTGGTATTGAGATTAAAGGCGTGTGTCTCCATGCTGGCTGTATCCTTGAACACACAGAGATCTGCCTAGCTCTGCCTCCCAAGAGCTGGGATTAAAGGCGTGCACCACCAACGCCTAGCTCTGCTATGGTTAGCTCTGACCCCCAGGCAACTTTATTTATTAACATACAAATAAAATCACATTTCAGTACAAATAAAATATCACCATACACACACACACACACACACACACACACACACACACGCACGCACACACACTAAAAAGTAAAGAAATAAATGGTCTATGATATTTTTATCCAAAAACTACATAATGAAAGTATTTGTTTACTATATAAATTTACATGCATTTTTATTGTCAATGCCTTTCTGTTGGTTTACATTCTTACAAGAGTTAATGGGAAAGTGACAGAGATATCATGACTTAGTCGAAGCTGACAAAATTATTTCCTCTATCTACTGGACATGTGTTAGTGTAGAGGATGACCCTGAGAGCCAAGAGATGAATCCTGAGGTTACTGAGTTATCCACAGACCCCACATGAATAGTTATTTCTTTTCCCATGCAATTTGAAAACCTATGAGAAGCAAACAAACATTGATTTAGAAGGTTAAGTAGATGCTAGAAGTTATCAATTCTAACTTCTAGGTTCATTAGTCAAATGTTTATTTTTCACTAAGTCAAATTGTTCATTTAGTCAAAATGTTTAACTTTCATTACACACAACAAAACAATATTATGATTGGTAAAACTTCTAGCCCACAAGCATGTAATATATAAGGATTAACATACATTTATCTTTAACAATATTTTAACTTGAGATGGCCCCTCCAGAACTCATGCAAATTTTCATATTTAGTGGTAAATACGAATACAAATAGAGTGTGGGACATTAGTAAACATAGCAACAAGTAAAGCTATTATTTGTCTTTAGATGCTGTAAAAATGTGCAGAGACTATCTGCAGAAATTGGGGAAAATGTTTAAAATTGTATACGCATCAGGATACTACAAAGTTGGATAAAATCACACATTCCTAACATGTCAGCTTTTGGTATGCAGTTCTTCATTCTAGGAAAGATACACAGCACAACTGCACACATGAGCCCTTGGAAGCATGATGGACATTGCCATTGTTATCATGAGAACAAAATACAGAAAAATTTCTGACAGATAGTCATCTCTTTCTCAATCATTTAGACATAAGATTCAGGTAAGCACACCTAAAACACTGATCAACAAAATATTACAAGGTAACTCAGTGTTGTTTACTCCATTTAATAAAAGCCTGTATTATAGGTGAGTGACTAAAAGTTTTTGTGACTTACAAATGTTCAGTATTCAAAATTCTAGTTCTTGAGCCTGGCATCAATTTTGAAGTTGTAATGAGTCAGTTCATGTTACAAACTCACATTCTTGTTTTGTTCTGAACTGAGAAGTAGCTACCAATTGTAATGTGCCCAGCATAAACACTTCACACTATAAAGAATGACAAAAGTCTCATGTATGTTCTTGACACTGTTTTCAAATATGCATTGTACAATTTAAATAAATTTAATTAGGAAAACTGACATTATAAAATGTACTCTGAATCTTTCTTACACTTCATTTTTATTTTTAATTGTGTGTGTGTGTGTGTGTGTGTGTGTGTGTGTGTGTGTGTGTGTGTAAATGCATGCATATGGAGACCAGAACAAGGCATCAGATCCCCTAGAGCTGGAGTTGCAGAAGATTTTGAGCCTCTTAGTGTTGGTACTGAGACTTGAACTCTGGTCCTTTGCCAGAAAAATACTTCATCTTAACTGTTGAGCCATATCTCCAGCCCTTGCGTTAATCTTTTAAATATACCAACTTTAGCAAACATGTATTGATACTTGTGTTAATTCTTCTGTCACTGGTAATTAAAGACGTTGAGCATCTCCTCATATGAATATTTGTCATCTGTGCATTTGGACGCTTACTAATATCTTTTCTTTGTCTTATAGTGTTAGATAGTGGGTTTTATTTTAAGTCAACTGTAAAGTATTTTTTACATATTGGACACCCGTGTTTAGTCAGAATTATAAATGACTAACATTTTTCACAGCCTATATTTTATATTTTCATATTAGTGACTAATTTTAAATTTTGATGAAATTTAGTATGTCTTTTCCTTTTGCCTGCAAAATGCTGAGGTATAAACCAAAAGGTTCTTCTCCCAGGTTAGAAGTTTTGTAATTTAGTGTAGATCTATGAGCCATTATGGCTAACTCTTTTATGGTATGAGAAATGTTCATGGTTTCTTATTTTGTCTGAATAAAAATTTAGAGCTGGATGTAAAATAAAATGCTTGTGAAACTCAGGGTAGAAACCGTAAGGAAAAAAAGGTCTAGCTTCTACAATAATGATGAGTTTTTGCAAACTTTAAAAGAATATAAAGAAAATAATTTTGAAACTCGACTTTAGTAAAATTTCTCCTGTAAGACAACAAAAAGATGTCAGTCTTTCTCAGTTGATTACACCTGAAAATCCCTTGCCTGGTAAAAAAAACTTGTATTCAGTATGTATAAGGAACATTTAACTAGATTGTATGGAAGTCATAATTTTTTTAGAAAGTGTGTACTATTTTTTTTTCTGGAGTAATCTGGCTAAGTTACATCCTCACCAATAGTGTGCAAAGACTATTTCACCTGTTATACTGTGTAACTTTGTCCTTTTAAAAAAGATTTTAATTTAAAAAATTGATTATGTGTATATGTGAGAAGGGCAGTGTTTTTGTACATAAGTACATTCATTGCCTTCAGGAACCAGAAAAGGGCCTGAGATCCCCTAGATCTGGAGTTAGAGTTTGTTGTGAGCTGTCTGACATGGGGGCTGAGATTTGAACTCACGTCTTCAATAAGAGCAGTGAATATTCCTAACTACTGAACCATCTCTCTAGCCCCACTGTGATGGCTAGTCTTGATTGTCAACTTGACTATATCTTTCACTGGAGTTTGGTCAGCTTCAGCGTCTATACTCTTAGAAAACTCTCAACAATTGCCAATAGTTCCATGGAAGTGGAACTATGTGCAAAAGTCCTCTCTCCATGCTGTGATTTGGTTTGGCTTGGGCTTGCACAGATTTTGTATGTTCTGTCCCAATTCCTGTGAGTTCATATGTGCAGCTTCACTAATGGGTCCAGAAGACAATGTTTCCTTGGATTGAACTACCACCTCTGGCTCTTCCACTCCTCCTCTCCTGTCTTCTGCATAGATCCCTGAGCCTTGGGAGGGTGGATTGTTTAATAGAAGGCATTAACTAGGTGTTAGGTGACAATACATGGTTTTTTTGGAGGGAAGATGAGGTTTTACTTAGCTCACATTTTCATTTCATGTGAAGCATGGTGCCTGGGGTACAAAACTTTCAACAGAAATTGTGGATCCTTATGTCCTAGCACACACACACACATACACACACACACACACACACACACACACACACACACACACCACAGAGAGAAAGAGAGGAGAGACAGAGATACAGAGAGAGATAGAGACAGAGTGAGGCAGAGACACAGAGAGATTCAGAGACAGAGACACAGAGACAGAGAGAGAACAGGGGCAAGGCTATAACTCATAAGCCTGAACCATTGATCTACTTCTGCCAAGCAGGCTCAACTTTAAAATACTCTACAATATCTAAAAGCATTGCTCATGGTAGTATGGGATATTTTATATTTAAACCATAATACTACACTCTGGCCCCATAAACTCATGGTTACCTTATAAAGATGCATCTAGTCCAACTTCAAAAGTCCAAAAGTCCCCACAGCCTTGTAGTTCCAACACTGTTAAAGGATGAAAATATAAAGTCTTTTTTAATGACCCAAGCCAATTGCTTAATAGGCCCTATAAAATAAAAATAAATCATGTTACATACTTCTATCACACAATGGTACATCATGAATATTTCCATTGCAAAAAAAAAAAAAGGATAGGCAATAACAAGGAGAACTCAAACCCAAGCAAGATAAAAAAATCAAGCAGAGTAAACATCAAAGCAGGAAGCTCATTCATTCATTCATGTCTGGCATCTGGGGCTCATAATGGCATCATCTATACTTGAAAAGCCTTTTCTAGTTCTCACTCTTCAGTTCTATTGCCTATAGTGCAAGTGACATATTTCTCGGGTGAGGCCTCATTCTTGGGATGGATATATTGGTTCTTACAACTTTTCTCAGCAAGTGACCCAGTTTGCTGGCATCTCAGCATCCTTTGATTTCCACTACAACTTAGGCTTCCCACTTACAGCTTAATGCAATGGCCTTGTAGGCTCTCCTTGTTAGGAGATGATTCTGTCACACATTGTCTGGCCTGATCTGCTCACTTGAACCTTGGTTCATGCTTCAGTTATCACCTTGATTTTCCAACTCGCATGCATACAAAATCAATACTGTGTAGACACTGCTGCCAAGTTCCTCTCCTGGCTCATGTTGGAACCTGGCACCTTTACCTCAGCTGTTAGGACCTCAAGGAGTCTTTGTGGTTCATCCTGGGAATGCACATACTTAGACGGCCATGGTTCTTCTGTCCTGGGCCACTCTTGCAGTGGCCTTCTCAGTTCAGGCACTATTTTTTTTCCCCATGGGAATTTGTAACTTCAGTATGTGAGTGTTGCTCTCAAGGGACCTTTCCTATTATTGCAGTGGAAAATAGCACTGAGTTTCTCTTTAACAGCTTCAAACTCTTCAGCAATTACAGTACTTCACCCTCCTCCATTGATATACACTTTAGATACTTTGTTCACACCAGTTTCTTGCTTTCAATTTTCATTATAAAGGTCACTAAACACAGTGAACAATAACACAACATAGATATGCTGTTCTATTTTAAAAACTAATTACTTCAAACAACTTTGTCCATTATTTTTAAATTCAGTTTCACTGTGTTTATCAGGACACAGACAGATAGCAACCATTTTTTTCTCAAGATTTATTTTATTTTTTTGTATGTGAATGTATTTGCCTGTGTGTACACAAATGTGTGCAAGTGCCTGCAGAGTACAGAAGGGGAATCAAACCTCCCTGAGTTAGAATTGTGAGCAATCTGTGATGTGGGTGCTGGAAGCTGAACTAACTTGGGTCCTGTGGTAATTTGAATGTAATTGGCCCCCATAAGCTCATAGGGAATAACACTACTGGGAGGCATAGATTTGCTGGAGTGGTTATGGCCTTGTTGGAGGAGGTATGCCACTGTGGAGATGTGTTTTGAGGTCCTGTATATGCTTAAGCCATGCCCAGTGAGACAGACCACTTCCTGTCACCTGTGGATCAAGATGTAAGAACCCTCAGCTTCTTCTCTAGCACCATGTCTGCCTTCATGCTGCCTTGCTTCCCACCATAACAATAATGGACTAAACCTCTGAACTGTAGCAAGTGACCACAATTAAATGTGTTCTTTATAAGAATGCCATGATCATGATATCTCTTCACAGCAATAGAAACCCTGACTGAGACAGATACTCTGGAAGAGGAACAAATGTTTTTAACTACTGAGCCATCTCTCCAGCCCTGTAGCCAGAATTCTTACCAGAATGTAACACAAATGGCCCCTACTCTATTTCCAATGAGGTTCTTGCTCCTCTCTCAAGCACAGCCTTACTGTCTACCTATCTGTGGGCATTCCAGTCTTCCACATTCCCATTAAAAGATTTGCCTACAGCATTCTAGCATCTGTTAAGTCTGCCACTCCATGTCTTTCCCAGTTCTGCCTACAAACTAGTTCTGAAGGCCTATGGAGCATATCGCCTGGTTTATTGCAGCACTTTTTCTATTTCTAAGTACAAATAATCTATATTTATTATTTTTCTTTTTACTGTCACCAAGAAACCTGACAAGAAGCAGCTCGGGAAGAGGACTTATTTTAGATCACAGCTTCAGGATGGGAAAGGCATGGCAGCTGGAGTGTGGGAGCTTGCTGTTGGTCACATCACAGCCAATGATAGGAAGCAATGAGACAGATTTTTAGAGTACTTTGATTTGCATTTTCCTGAGACTAATGTAACAATATCTTTTTATGCTGCTTGCTATTCTGTTTTAGATTTACTGACATTGCATCATTTTGCTTCTAAATAACTTTTGTAAGCATGATAATTTAATTTCCTGCATTTGTCTATGTAGATCTTCATTCACTTGCCTCAAATCATTTAGATAACTAAAGCAGTAATGTGAACCAAGGAAACTGAGTCTTGAACCCAAGCCTTTAATCTCTTTTTGAGAACTCATGGATAGAAATCTCCCTACACAGTTGTGTGTTTGTGTGTGTGTGCCTCCATGTGTGTGTATGCTGAACTTTAATTCACATTTAAAATTTTTCTAATAATTTATAATTTTTTGTTCTTTTATTTTTACCCAGACAACACTTTTTATTGAATGCACATAATCATATTTGTTTACTTTTACACCAAAAATGGCTAAAAATATATGAAAAATAAAATGACTGAAAACAGAAATTTTGAGGTGGGATATGAAATCCTTTGAACATATTCATTCAGTATGTGCACACATGTATCTAAGTGTTCGACTTTTCAAACCCAAAGACCCACTAATTCAAATTCTGGCTTCCAACACTTAACAGACTTAAGTTGTTTTCCTGATATATATTGAAAGTTTGCAGATTGTGGGGAATCTTTTCTTATTTACCTTCTACAGAAATGATTCAGAGAGCAATTTTAGCAGTATATTTTCCTGATTTCATTTTCATAAGTGAGACAGAGAATCACCTTCCTCTCATGAGAGTGTCAGAAATTCCTAGTGTCCTGGACACTGTAAATATACAGTTTCTTACTCTCTTGCCTTGTTTTCCCTGGTGTCTTTTTTTTCCTTCTTGAAATTATAGCTTGTATTACATTATACTTCTTGGTGGCTCTTGGGACAATAAAATGGACATGAACTTGGGAGCAAGATTTATTACATTTTTATCATGACTTTTGGCAATACAGTTAATCTTCTAAAGCCTCCTTTTTTCTTCTTTGTTTTTATGTGTGAATTGATTGGTAAAACCTGCTGTGCCTTTATTATGAGACAGTTGAAGTGTTAGATAAGAGCCTTGCAAATGACCTGTTTTTCTTTGCCTCTGTCTGTTTCCTTCTCAATCCCTATTCATTCATGGCTGCATAAAGTAATCTACTCTGGTCATAGCATCTCTTCTCAATTTATAGTTCAGGTATTTTCTTTATAAATTTTATTACATTCTAGTGTGTGTGTATTCACATGCATAAGTGAATTTCTGCGTATGGAGATCAAAGGACAACTTGCAAGAATTGGTTCTCTTATTCTGTCATATGTGACTTGGGGATCAAACTCAAGTTATCAGGCTTGGTGAGAAAGCACCTTAATCCACAGAGCCACCTGACCTGTCCCAGTTCATATATTTTCTTCTAAAGCAAAATAAATTAAGTTTGTTCAATTAAAAATATGCCGGGCGGTGGTGGTGCATGCCTTTAATCCCAGCACCCGGGAGGCAGAGCCAGGCGGAGCTCCGTCAGTTCGAGGCCAGCCTGGGCTACCAAGTGAATCCCAGGAAAAAGGCACAAAGCTACACAGAGAAACCCTGTCTCGAAAAACCAAAAAAAAAAAAAAAAAATCGATTGAGGAACTATAGAGATGGCTCAATGGTTAAGAACACTTATTACCATTCCATAGCACCTGTGTTCTATTCCAGCTACTGCATGTTGCCTTACACCCATATGTAATTCCAGTTTCAGAGGCTCAGACATCTTCTTTTGACTGTGACAGCAAAACACCCATATACACAAAATACAATAAAAATAAATAAACAATTTAAATGTTGATTTGTTTTGCTAACTGCTTTTGCTTTATTAATCTAATAACTTTTAAAGCCAGAGTTATATACAAAATGCAAAATTTGTAGATGGTAATGCAATTAAAACATGTCACTTAGAAACACATAGGCAATGCACTTCTGAATGCAGTGGAGCTTAAAGAAAAAAAAAATCCAGGTAACAACTGTATAATCATGAGTAAGAAAAGTAAAACTATTAAATATAAAAGCTTACGGTAAATTAATTCAAACAGTAAACGAATTTTTAGTTTTAGAAAATTGTGTAAACTGTGACCCCTGTCAGGTGCTTAGGTGAAGTTATAGAAACATGGATTTGTTTTAGTTAACATATACACTAACTGGGAAGAACTGATATATTCAATGCCCACCACATAAAAATAAAACAATTTGCAAACAGTGGTCAAAACAGCTGTTTCCTGGATATGCATTTTCATGACAACCACCCATTCATACACATTGATCTTCTGTACATTTTCTGAACATTCATACAGTTTGATTTCATACACATGAGGATTCTGAGCCTCAGCTGCTGTGGAATAATCCTCTTGTACACTGTAAAGATTTGTCACTCAAATTGGTTTAATAAAATGCTGATTGGCCAGTGGCCATGCAGGAAATATAGGCAGGGCAACCAAACTAAGATGATGGGAAGAAGAAGGGTGGAGTGTTTATTGGAGGAAAGATTGTTGGCATATTTGCAGAATGTGCCACTAAATGACAACCACAGTCTGCCAATCAGTCTGGAGGAATAAACATGAGAAATGTTAGGTTTGTAAGTAGTGCTTATCTGATCATCGAATGAACAATAAGTTTGTTAAGCTATAAGCTGGAAACTGCACAGACAGATACGCAAATGCTATTACATTGTTGAGGGCAAGGGGAGAGGAGCAGAGGAACTATGAACAGCTCAGGGGTTTGCGTTTGTTGGGTTTTGTTTTTGTTTTGTTTTGTTTTTTAACTTTATCTTCTTCTGATGTTCCTATATTACAGGAACTTTCATTTCTGTATATTTTTAAGAAAAATTAAGAATGAACCATAAAACAAAATTTAACCATTAAAAACCATAAAGACCAAACACAGAACCTATGTGACTGATTACTGAATGACATGGTTCAAACTTATTTAAGAACATTATAAGAAATCTGCATACCTCTGTGGGAACAGACACGGGGATTAGATGATGAGAAGTATGTGTGTGTTTCTGCATAATGTGATTCAATTTTCTATACATAGATTGCATATTATAGATGTACACACACACACACACACACACACACACACACACACACACACTCCTAATACAGTGGAGTCAAAGGCTTGGCTTTCTCTAGTAGTCTATATTTCGGATGTTTTTGTTTGTTTTTTAACAGGGTTTCTGAAGGGGGAAGTTTCTCGGTCCCCGCTGGGCTCACAAATCTCTCCTACCCATGGTCCCACAGCTGCTTATAAAATAATTACTCAGAGGCTTATATTAATTAAAAACTATTTGGCCTATGGCTCAGGCTTATCGTTAACTAGTTCTTACAACTTAATTCCACCAGTTTCTATTAATCTATGTTTTGCCACGTGGCTTCGTGGCATTACCTGCGTTCCATTACATCTTGATCCCTCGGCAGTGCTCAGCATCTCCCTTGACTCCACCATCTTCTTTCTGTATCTCTCTTGGACTTCCCGCCTGGCTGTAAGCTTTCTTGCCATAGGCCAAAACAGCTTCTTTATTAACCAATAAGAACAACACACATTCACAGCATACAAAAAGACATCCCACGGCAGGTTCCTCTGTGTAGCTGTGGCTGTCCTGGCACGTGCTCTGTAGACCAGGCTGACTTTGAACTCACAGAGATCTTCCTGCCTCCATCTCCTGAGTGCTGGGATTAAAGGTGTGTGCCACCACCACACAGTGTAGTCAAGTTATTAACTAGTGATAATTTTTCATTCATTGTGGGATCTAAGAAGGCATCATGAACATCTGACTTTATATGGTTAATGTCTGTACTGCAGAGAAAGCAAATTCAATTTTCAAAGCTACAAAGTGAGGATCATAGCAGTAGATGGACCTTTTGTGAGAGCCTGAATGACAGAAGCCTTTTTTATTCCATGATCAATTCAATATTTTTAATTTGCTTCTAGTAAGTAAATATAAAATTATCCACAAGTGCATTCTTTTTAATTTTTAATACTTTTGTATATGAGTGTCTTGCCTGCATTTGTACATGTGTAGCATGGCGTGCCTGATGTGCTTGAAGGCCAGAAGATGGTGTCAGATCCACTAACACTGGAGCTACAGATGCTTGAAAGGTACTGGATATCTAAGGGGGGTCCTTTAAAGGAGCTACAAATGTTCTTAACCACTGAGCCGTCTCTCCAGCCCCCTGAAAGTATGTTCTAATCGTTTTTAAAAATCCTTCTTAATCTTTTTTCATATTATCAGATTACATTAGCATTTTTATTAAATTATCAATGTACATTTTTAAATCTCTTTAATTCATTCATTCATTCAAGAAAATAGTACAGATTATTAATTAGAAAGTTAATTGCCTTCTTTTTAAATTCATGGTATCTTTTATCTACACTGATTTTATATTTTTATGCCTCAAAGGTGGTCATTTCTTTGTCCTAATTCTTCACAAAATATCACCATGTGTGGATGTATGTTGCATGTTGTGGGTGTGGCATATGCACATGACTGCTACCATACTCCACTGAGGCCAGAACAGGAGATTCAGTGTCTTCCCCTACTCCTCTTTGCCTTATTGTTTGGAGACAGGGATTCTTGTTGAACCTGGAGGTCACTGTTTCCTCTAGGCTGCCTAGACAGTGAGCTTTCAAGATTCATCTGCTTTTGCTTCCCAGTGCTGGGGTTGCAGGAATGTTCAGCAATGGCTCAGGTTTTTTTTTGTTGTTGTTCGTTGTTTGTTTTGTTTTGTTTGCTTGTTTGTTTGTTTAATGTGAGTGATGAGAATTTAAAGTTCTCATGCTTTTGGGGCAATGGCTCTTACTCACTGAACTCTCTCTCCAGCCCTGATGATAACTCTAAACAATGTAGTTATAATCTTAAGCACAGATTCTCCAAAAAGTTCCAGTATACAACATTGTGGAATAATGTAAAATGTGGTTTTGAAGATATTTTTCCACTGTACTTTTACACTTCTTTACTTGAAAAGACAGTCTCATTGATTTTTTTCTAGAGAGTTTTATAAACTGCATAGGCTCCTCACCTTCCCATTTATGTTTTGAAACTCTAGATCCCAATGACCTCTATGTGGTTGTATTTGAAAATATGCCTTTGTGCTGGCTAGTTTTCTGTCTATTTGACTCAAGCAAGAGTTGTCTGAGAAAAGGGAACCACAACTTATAAGATGGTTTTATAAGATTGTATCAAGTCTTTTTCTGTCCTACCAGCCAGCTCCCAAATATTGACATGGAGAATTCTTTTTAATTATGAAATATCATCTTTTAACTTATGCTTGCCCTCAACTAGCTCTTATAACCTAAATTAAACTGTTTCTATTAATCTATGTTCTACCACGTGGCTTTTTTACCTCTTCTCCATTTCTGTACATCCAACTTGTTCCATGTCTCCTGGCATCTCCTTGGCATAATCCACATACCTAGATTCCTCTTCCTCTTCCTTTTCCTCTCTCTCCCGGAAATCTGCTTATCTTGCCTGCCTAGCTATTGGACATTCATCTCTTTATTAAACCAATGACAGTGAAACATCTTCACATAGTGTAAACAAAAATTCTGCAATATAATATTGCCTTTAGGCAAGTCTGTAAGGCATTTTCTTTATCAATGGGTCATATGGGATGGCCCAGACAATAGGAGTGGGGGTTACTACCCCTGGGCCCATGGTCATAGATGGTATAGGAAATCAGGCTAGCAAAAAATTCTTTCATGGCTTCTGCTTCAGTTTCTGCCTCCAACTTCATGCCTTGAGTTCTTGCCCTGACTTCCTGGACTGTGATGTAGGACTGTGAGCTAAAATAAACTCTTTTTCTCCAAGTTCCTTTTGGTCATGATGTGTTTTTCACAGCAATAGAAACCCTAACTAAGATTCTCTTTATGGTCAGCCCTGAAAACATACATACAGGTATCATTATTCAGACTAAACTAATTATATTTATGAAGACACAAAATATATGTATATATATGCATATAATCGAAATTAATGAAGAAAAGAAGCTATAGTTTGAAAGATGGAAATGAGCAGTACATGGGAAGTTTTGGATGGAAGAAAGGTAATGGAGAAATGATCGAACTGGTACCCTAATTAGAAGAGGACAGCAGGGATGTATACACAGAGAAAGACCAGGTTGGGAGGCAGAGAACATGGCCACTCTCAAGTGAAGGAGAGAGGCTTCAAGAGTACCAGTCTGCCAGTTCCTCCATATTGACCTCTAGTATCTCTTACTTTGAAAAAATAAACTTTTGCCATCCAAATATGTAGCCAGCCATATTACTTTTATCCAACACACACACATACAAACATACACACACACACACACACACACACACACACACACACACACACACAAACAAAGAAAATAATAAATCCCATGAAACCTCAAATTCTTATTATTGCAGTTAATTGTTCAAAAAGGAGGAAATGTTAGATCTACCTCAAAGAACAAGGTCCTGCCCCACATTACAGACACCAGTGTGAACCTAGCAGAGCAGAGAGAGTGAAAAATCAGCACATGCTGACACCAATAAACACAATAATAATCAAAACTAATCTCAGAAACCACGAAACAGAAGTGTTATCTAGGGTAAAGCTTCAATTGTACTAGAACTCTTGACTACTTATAAAGGTAAAAGAAATATATAATTTTAAAAGCTATATTAGGAAACTCTTTAGTTTTAAAAATAAAATGGCCGAAACAGGATAAGCATATAATGCTCATTTGGGAATGCTGGAACTCTGCTGAAATATTCAGCGTATTTTTCTATTGTTCAGTGAAGTGTTTCGAGCTTTCCTACTGAGCACATCATGTTCAGTCCCTAATGCAAATAGATTCAGTTCCAATTCATTTCATCCCATGCTTTACTTATTTGGATCCTACGGAGACATTTTTGATGCCAGATACTCTCAACTTCCCTATGTTTTATTTTTTGTCTATCAGTTCCCCTCTGTGGAGCTTGCTATCTGAACTGTCTGGCAATAAGTTGAATTTAAATAAGTGCCATATATTTAGAATTCAAAGGGTCAATGATCATGAAGCTGGAAAGAAAATATATATCCAGCATTTGCATAAAGGACTTCTAAGAAGCTGATTGATTTTGACCTTTAAGAAGATTGGTTATGTTATTTTTTTTAAAAATCTCTCATAATTTCTAGATGTTGAGAGTTGCTTCAGATAGAAAGTTGTGTTCTTTATGGGCACTACTGAATATTGATTACTAATTCATACTACATATCAATTAAATGATAGTCAAGGATTGAGGTTGCTCTGAAAATCGAATAAATTGAAGCTTTGTTTCATGTAGGAATGAGACTACAAAAATTATCTTTTATCCACTCATTTTAAAAGCAATAGATAGTGAGAGACAGACTTAATGTTTTTTGCATTTACTTCTCTGTGTTCTTTGCTATTTTATATGTTAAGAAAATGTTTCAGTCATGCCCTGTATTTTGCATTCTGAAATCTTTAGTTGAAGTGAGATTAAAAACTGAGGAAGAGAGATAAAATTATTGAACCTGTTAGTAAATCCTGGTACAGAGGGAAAGTTTCTTGCTATTTGAAATGCATTGGTTTATTTATTAGGCTCCAGCCTGTGTGAAGAATTCCATTATTTATCTTAATTATCATAATACACGTTTCTGAGGTATCACGGAACTGGGAGCTAAAAACAGGATGCTAGGAGCTTTGCTAAATGTAGCACTCCTCACTATGGTTATTTGGACTTTATAGGAATATTACAATCTCCAACTAACTACTTCAATTGTTTTTCTTCCTTCAATTGCTCAAAATGTAACACCACATTTTAGCTTCTATTTAGGAAGAGTGTATTTGGTCCTCGGGTCAAGAGACAACATTTTCACAGAATTTTAGACAGTAGCACATGGTGAGGGTGTCAATGAATTGTTAAGGTCAATAATCCTGCAGAATGGAAACCTACTTCAGAGATGAGGCCAACAGAAGTGGTTAAGGTGCAAGTTTTTGAAGAGGAGACACTGACTAGAACTGAAGTCCCAGTGCTTCAATGCATACCAGAAATAAAACGTCATTAGAACTAAATAAATGACCATGTGTGCTGACAGGTAGGTGTGATCTGAGGCATGTATAGAAAGTCTTCCAATTATTATTATTTACTCAGAGAAACTTTAGGTGTACTCTTCATAAATAAGTGGCAATACCAGCAAAACAGTGTAGCATGAATCTTAAAAGTTCTTATTAATAAAATCAAACTTGAGGCCAGTTATTGGGGTGAACACTGGAAGATCAGAGAGACAGAATAAGCCACAGCTATCTCACCTCGCCAGATCCTCAGCTGGTCTTGCTTCCTCAGATTGGAGGCCTCTGAGTCCTCATCCAGAATGGGCCTCAGCTGAACTGCTGCTTCTTGAAAGCCTAAATGCTTAACCAGGCCAAATGCTTCTCCAGGCCAAATGTTTCTCCAGGCCAAAGGCCTCTCCAGGGCCAAATGCCTCGAGTTTCTTCACGCCTTATATACCTTTCTGCTCTCTACCACCACTCCCTGGGATTAAAGGCTGGCTTTCTGGGATTAAAGGTGTGTATCACCGTGCCTGGCCGTTTCCAATGTGGCCTTGAACTCACAGAGATCCAGAGGAATTTCTGTCTCTGGAATGCTAGGATTAAAGGCGTATGCTACCACTGCCTAACCTCTACGTTTAATATTGTGGCTGTCCTGTTCTCTGACCCCAGATAAGTTTATTAGCATACACAATATTTTGGGGAACACAATACCCCCACAAAACAGATATAGAAATCAGAGAGGAAGGAAAAATGTAAAAAAGTTGACAAAAATCTTATTGCATATGCCCTAGAGACTGTTGTATAATTGTAAATGTTAGCCTTTCTTTTTCCTTTAGAGAGGATGTGCTGGCATGCATACTGTCTCTGTGGATAGTGAATTCATTAACATAATTTCCATTATGAATTCTTAAATGATACAAATAATATCACATAAAGATATAGAATTTAGACACTCGGTGATAAAAGCAACAGTAGTAGACACCTAGTTTCAGTGCCCACTTTAAATAATTTTGGAGTCACTAATAATAATAATAATAATAATAATAATAATAATAATAATAATAGTAAGAAGGAGGGGGAGGAGGAGGAGGAGGAGGAGGAGGAGGAGGAGGAGGAGGAGGAGGAGAAGAAGAAGAAGAAGAAGAAGAAGAAGAAGAAGAAGAAGAAGAAG
>CABHPR010155554.1:58599-86910 GCA_902168415.1 Peromyscus melanophrys | reverse complement strand
TCTCTCTCTCTCTCTCTCTCTCTCTCTCTCTCTCTCTCTCCCCTATAGGCTCATGCAGAGCAAAGAGACAACCACACACACCCCGGGTTGTAATACATTGGTACTCTGAGATGGTAACTTGCTGATTCCAAGGCTAGCTATGTCACTGGAGGGAACAAGCCTTGGGATTTATTCCCTCTCTCTAGATTAAGGTAGGAAACCCATAAATAAGAAAAGCCAGCTACATCTGATTGCTCCACAATGAATATATATAAGACCAGGAACAGAATCCCTAGAGGATTCACAATGGTCAGTGACACTCATCAAGTGAGAGTACCCAATAGAAGAACCATGAGTAAACACAAGGTAAATATATTCATATACATGACAGATAAAACAGATTGTCAAAGTTATGAAAAAGCTTCTCAGTCCTTTTTTCTGTTTTTATTGTGGTTAATTACATAGAATATTTATCATCTCTGTGACTTTGAGCATACTACTCAGTGGTACTAAATGTGTTCCTAAGGTGCTATCATCATCACCATCCTGCTCTGGGACAGTTTTCATCTTGTAAAATCCAAACTCTATTTCCTTAATCAGTAATCCTATCCTGGGCTCCCAGGTCCTGCCAGCCACTGTTTCTTCTTGAATATTCCAAGTACCTCATGTAAATGGAATATGTGGAATATCATTTTACTACTATCATATTTCAGAGTTCTTGCCTCAAGTTTCATCTATTCTGGAGAATTGGTCAGAATCACCTTCCTTCTCAGGCCTGGATGCTCCATTGCAGACAACACCGCTCTACGTTGTGCTCATCTATTCCTCTGATAGTCTTGAATTTCACCCACATGTTTGCTATTGTGAGTAATGCTGCTATGTGCACAGATGTGCCAAAACCTCTCTGAGACCTTTCTTTCATTCGCTCATTCAGAAATGTATCCAGAAGTGGATAAACTGAATCATAAGTTACACTGTTTTATTTTTTTAAATATCCATTTTATTCTCCACAGGATGCATAATTTTACATTACCAATAAGGGTACATGGTATCTCAAATTCTCTACATTCTCAACCACATCCACTCACTATTTACAGTAGCTATCTTAATGGCTGTAATGGGAGTCTCGTGTGTTGTCTCTTAATGAATGGTGATGTGGAACACCTTTTTGTATGTTTTCTTGTCATTTCATATCTTCCTTGGAAATTTTATGTTCTAGACTTTGTCCATTTTTGAAATGTAATTGTTTATTGTTGAGTTTTAGGAGTTCTCTGTCTAGCCAAGATATTAGTCCCTCATTGGATTTATGAATTGCAAATGTTCTATAAATTCCCACTGAGTGCTGTGTCATCTCTGAAAAAAATGAATATTATCATGTTTGTACCCCATGTTTTCTTGTAACATACATTGTTATGTCTTATATTTGGTCTTGGTTCACTTTTAGTTAATGTTGGCATATATGCACTGGCAGGGTGCCAGTGAATTTTGGGAACTCCATGAAACAAGGTTAATATATTTTGACAAATGAACAAACCAAAAGATCGATACTCAAAACTGGCCCGTGAAAAAAATTTCTTATTGGAAAAAATGATAAAACTATGAAGAGAAACTCTATACCCTTTACATAAGAGTGGGTTCCCATGTAGTAATTTCTGTTGGATGTAAGCAAGTAGGTGGGTTAACTGCATCACTGCTTGCCTCCCAGCAAGGATCTACCTCCTAAATCTGTTTGTATCCAGCTCTGCGAATTTAAGCTTTCTGTGTGTTTTATTAAATCTGATTTTTTTATTTACCTTAGTTTTTATATTGGGTTTACAGAAATACCAATAGCCTAATCTTTAATAATGCACAGATACACAGGCAATGTACTATGTCAAATTAACACAAAAAAAGCCTAACACTTCTTATTCCTCCCCATAGTTCATTTTAATTAAAAAACGTATTCCTAAATACTTTCTTGATTAGGGACTAATGCTCTATTAATTTGAAACACATCTACTGAGAGCAGACCAGATTCAGAGAGAGGAACTGTCATTACATGAAACATAACTTACCACCCTGAAGAATTCATTATGCCACTATTTACAGTGCACACAGGTTTTTCCATTATGCATTAAAATGCACAGTGCATGCATCATGACAGATTTGGGGGAAAGGCTGCAGCAAAGGAAACTCTGGAGGGAGATCGCGCAGGTATGTATGCTAATAGCACAAAAACATTTACAGATTGCCATACCAAGAGGAAAATCAGCAGGATGGATGAAGAGATGATATATAAAAATGCTTTCCACAGTGTCGTGGATTTTGTAGTGACTGGAAGCTTCACTTGCATCAATATGTCAGTGGTACCATTAAGAGACTTACTTAATGCAAATTTTGTGTTAAGTTTTTAAAACTTTGGAAAAGAAAACTGATGGAAAGTTAAATTCTACCTACCAAGTGTTTAGAAAAAAAGCAAAATAATAATATAATAGTAACTAAGAAATAAAAGTTTTTCAAATAAACCTTTGGAAGGTAGGAGAAATCTTGCTTTACTAAAATTTCAATCAAAAGATGAATTTTAAGATAGAATGTGAAATTCAGTGAGAAGTTTCAATTACATATGAGCAGGAGGAGGGCTATTCCAGTGATAGCAGAATGCCCAGATCTGTGAGTGGAGGAAAGAGTGTGGAAAATATGATGTGATAACTAAAAGCAAGTGTTTAAATAGTAGAGGAGATAGAGTAGATGGATTGGGAAAAGAGCAACAGGAGTGCTATGAGGAGAAATGGTAATATTTGAACTTTAATATTAAAGTAGATATCGATAATAACAATACTAACAACCCAACACTGCCATACCGAGGAATCTGTGTCAGTCAAAAAAGTTTCTCCACTTAAGTGAAAATACTAGAAGACTTTTAGAAGCACTAGCCAAGCAAACGTTGATGGGAAGTCTAAAGTGTACAAATATGCCTTACAATCTTTTTATCTCTTGTCCAAAAGAATACAAAGATCAGTGGCAAAGTCTCAGCTTTAGACCATTCTAGAAAAGTATTTCACTAAACTCAGGGCCATCCTGTCCTAGACTGAGAAACTGGAGTCTGTTTGAAGACCTCAACTGGTTAGGGGAAAAAAAAAAACTTTGGCAAGTTAGGATGAAGGAACTATGATAATTTCTGAATGTGAACCGCAGGTAATGATTTTATGTTTATATGCACTTCCCCTTGTCCTTGCTTGTATTTATTTTTGTTTCTGTCTAGTGTTATTTATTTTTTTCTTCCACAAAGTATGAGTAAACTCTATGATCATAATCAATTAATTTAAATGTAATTGCTTTAAAAATTGAAATTACAAATTATTTCTCTAACTATATACAAGCACACAACACAAAATAATAGTGTCATCTCCAACTTGCAAATGGGAAAACTGAAGCTTGAAAAGAACACATAAATTACAAAGAAAAAGACAAACACAGAAATCAAGGAACAATCACATGCCTTTTAAAACTAGTTCTAAACCACAGTGTGAGATAACTGTACAATTCAAAAAAGAAACAAAATGAAAAGATTGGAAGACAAAAAAAGATTATCAGAGAGAGAAAGAGAGGGGGAAATAAGAAAGTGAGAGAAAGAAAAGGATAAAATGGGAGAAAAGAAACAATGAATGCCTTAGTCTTGAACCTTGATTTTTACCATCATCATTATTAATTGTTAACTATATGCTTGTTACTAGGTATGATGAGCGATTTTATCACCATTATCCTATGTGTATAAATTATGTATATATAATATTATGTATACATATATGTCTATAGTGTATCTAATGTATTAAAATATTTATGATATATCACATGATCTTATCTCCCAGCATCAGTACAGCATCTGGACTACTCTAACAGAATTGCTCAGAGATGACTATTGTTAATCCTCTGTTATTCTTTTACAACTGTTTTCACAATTCTCATTCTTTTCTGTTGCTGTGTAAATTGTAGAATCAGCCTGTCAATAGTACCAAGAAGAGTAGTGTAGCAGGAATCTTAAAAGTTCTTATTAATAAAAACAAACCTGGAGCCAGGTATTGGGGTGAACACTGAAAGATCAGAGAAGCAGAACAAGCCACAGCTAACTCACTTCGCCAGTTCCTCAGCTGATACTGTTCCCTCAGACTGGAAGCTTCTGAGTCCTCATCCAAATGGATCTCAGCTGAACTGTTGCTCAGAAGCCTGAAGGCTTAACCAGCCAAAATGCTTCTAGTTCCTGGTTTTCATGCCTTATATACCTTTCTGCTTTCTGCCATCACTTCTTGGGATTAAAGGCGTGTGTCACCATGCCTGGCTGTTTCCAATGTGGCCTTGAACTCACAGAGATCCAGAGGGATTTCTGCCTCTGGAATGCTAGGATTAAAGGCGTGAGCTATCACTGCCTAACCTCTATGTTTAATATTGTGGCTGCTCTGTCTCTGACCCCAGATAAGTTTATTAGAGTGCACAATATTTGGGGGGACACAATACCACTACAGAGTAGTTTGCTTAGATGAATCTATAGATGATTTATATCTTAATCATATTTAATTTTACAATTTATGAG
This sequence comes from Peromyscus melanophrys, assembly GCA_902168415.1. Taxonomy (NCBI): domain Eukaryota; kingdom Metazoa; phylum Chordata; class Mammalia; order Rodentia; family Cricetidae; genus Peromyscus; species Peromyscus melanophrys. The sequence goes on along the minus strand of CABHPR010155554.1, from coordinate 82,364 downwards.
CATGGCACATATCTCATCATTAACTGAATATTTGTTAACAGTTTTAATGAAAATTTTACAATTTTCAGTCTATATGTAATACATGTGTATTTTTAGGGCTTTACCACAGTATTCCTGTTTGTGCCTATGTGTGTGTGTGTGTGTGTGTGTGTGTGTGTGTGTGTGGTGTGTGTGTGTGCATGTATAGCTTGTGCTATTGACAATAGTAAACCTTCATGATTTCACTTATTAATCATTCCCAAATCAATTTTTGCTGTTGCAATTGTTTAAGTTTTGAGATAGGATCTCATGTAGCCTAAGTGGGCACCCACTTGTGATGTGTCTGATAATGACCTATAACTCCTGAATTTCTGCATCTGCCTCCATCCCAAAATGCTGGCATGCAGGAGTAAGACATTATGCTTCATACAAATGTCTGTTCTATGTCTTTCCCTTTTTACTGGGAGCAGGATAATTTTTGTTCTAGAGATCAAATCCTGCACATTGTAGGCAAGCACTCAGTCCATCACTCATTTGTATGCCCTGGCCTTATTTTTCTTACATTGGGCTAGAGTAGAATTTAGAATTTTTATATAGACAGCCATATGGCCTATGAACAGAGATTCTTCTATATCTCTACACGTAATCTGTGTATCTGCTCTTTTCCTTTCTCAATTATTGTGATCTTAGTAGATTGTAAGATCTATGAAATATGGCATTAGCTATGATATATTCTTTTGGTGTGGGTAAATGTCCTCTATTAAGTTGAATATTGAACCAAATTTATACTATTAAGATTACAGTTACTTAATTATAATCTTCTACTGTTGTTTTTTAACTTGTTGTTTTAAATTTGCTAATATCTATTAGTATTCCTGTCTATGCTGAACAAAGATAAGCCTTTTATGGATTTGTTTTGTACAAGGAGGACATCTGTAATGTGGCTCCAATCACAGACTTCATTAAAACCTATTTATATACATCATATAGTTATATACAATACAAATAAGATCTTTATTCCTCCCCCATCTCCACATATTCTCTCTCTCTCTCTCTCTCTCTCTCTCTCTCTCTCTCTCTCTCTCTTTCTCTCTCTCTGACTAGAAATTTTCTTGAAAAACTTGAGAAAGCAAACTTTTATGCTGATTGCTGTGATTAGTTGGGTCGAATAAGAATGCAATATTTGGGAATTTCATGGAGCATTATTGCGAAAGCCATGGTGAATAAACAAAAAGTCAAGCTTCATTAAGTTGATTCTCTCATAGATGAACTTGGACTTTGCAGAGTTCTCTTCATACTGAAGTTAGGAATACTTTCAAATCAACAGTGTTAAAATGCACATTTGTCTATAGTGGAATTTAATGTTCAATTCTTTTCCAATAACAATTCTATAACATGTTTCATATTTTGGTCACCTTTGTTTGCATTTGAAAAAATTGGAGCTGATAAAAGTTTTACTTTCAACCTTTTAAAATATAAATTGCTTTCTACTTTCCTAAAAGGCAACATGCTAATATTTTCATATTTTTAATTTCTCTTACCATGACAGATTTTTAAAACTTACCTCATAATTATTTTACTTTTATTTCTTTAGTTTCGACATAACTCTTTTTAAGCTTTTTTCAGTGCTGCATGGTAAATGGCTAGTTCATAGACATTTCAAAGCAGGATCAATAACTTTTCTAGTGCAAATGACCAAAAGCAAACATGTATCAGTAATTCACAAAATCTAACACAAACTATGAGAAAAATACATGGAAGTTCCATCAAACAACCAATATTCCTTTTGTTTTTGTTTTTGTTTTTTTGCATCAGCATTGATTGAAAATCTGCCCGAGTAGTGACTTCAGTCTTCATTTGAAATGGTTTTATTTAAATTATATCTTTCCTTGAGGAGTTCTGTACATAGAATCAGTTTCTACTGAAGTACACCTGGCTTTAAATTAATCAGTAACTGGAATTTTTAACAGAAGAAACCACACAGTTTACATTTCCAGGTTTGGACACATTAATGTAAAGACATTGCTGACAATTCCCCCATGCACTCAAACAAACCCTGCCTGGGTTTACTAACCTTCAAAGAGAAAAATCTCACTAATACACAGAATATAGTTAAGACCAAAGGCAGATCTGCTTGGGCTTCACTGAGAATAAAGGTGAGGAGCGAACCTGCCCTGTGATCCAAGGGTTGTAATTTGAAATTTAGAAGGTAGTAAATTTGTATTAGTGACACTTAGAACTCTTGCCCTGCCCTCCAGAGAATGGAAGGGCTGCACTGTAGCAGCTTCCAGAAAATAAACGCATTGCATGTTTGTCTGTGTTTGCACATAAATGTAGGTGTTGTAAAAGTAGATTTAGAGATATGTGGTGTTTAAACTAGTGCTAAAGTCAGTTCAATTAAAAATTTTAAGCTTGTTGAATCGGATGAAAGAGAATGATTGTTTCTTTCCTAATCAGATCTGAAGTCTCAAAGTACTTTGTGGCATATCTGTTTATCCAAATTTTAACTCAGGTCCACAAAATAAGATTGAAGAACGCAAATTTTTCCATCACTCCTTATAATTGTGCAAATGCAGCAAGCATAATAAACAGAAGGTCATATTGGTAAGTTCATCTATAAAAATAAAATATTGCCTCTGCCTATGCCAAAATGTGCCTAAGTTAGTCATCCTGCTAAATCTTAGGCTGCTTTATGTTGACGTGTATTTCCTTTCCCAAGTATACATGTGAAATCTTGGTAAGCATACAAATAATTTGTATTTTCTACTAATGTTGATTGTTGGGAATGGTCAACAAAACCCTTCTAGATCCAATGTAGTTAAAGTGCCATGTACCACCAGGACTGGTCTCTTCTGAGATAGGTACTTCATCAAGCCTTCTCATACACATCAGGAGAAGCTAACTTTGCTATACAGTTGCTATATGGTTCCTTTCTTGTCTTCAGCTTCTTGGTTTTTGCTTGGGAGCCTTATAACCACTAACCCTTTCCCCCACAGTAAATCCCTTTATTATGTCTAACTGTATATTATGGGCTCACTTAATTCTATTATTAGATTAGTTCATTGTGATGGATCAACCATAATCCCTTGTTCATTTACTTAACTTTGAAAACACAAATCTTTCCATGATTAAAAAGAAAGATAAAAATGTGTTTTCTGATTTCTAATTTGGAACAGATAAACAATTCTTCTTTCTGCTGTGTGAAATAAAACAAAACACCACAGAAACATCTCCCTGTGTCTTGTGGTTTTTTCCAAAGGACATGGGAACCGATGCTATTCCCAGTCAATGAAAATTTAGTGCTTGAATATGCCGTGATTTGTTCTTTAACCTTGATGGATTAACTTTAGAGATGTCAAAAGTGGCTGCCAAGTTTGGAGAGGAAAACAAGATAAGATTTATCCATACCAATAGATCTCTCAACATGTCTGGTTTTTATCACTTGTGTTGCCAAACAATTGTATATTCTAAGATGGTCTCAGTGAATAAAGGAATGAAAAGATACACTCTGAGTCTTTTTTCCAAGACAGTTATAGATTGGGTTATGGAGTTCTAAGATTTTGACAGGACATGAATAATGGCAAGGATAACTACAATGTCAGAGCCCTGGATTGTGTAGCCCAGGTGGATTATCCAAGAACTATGGAATTTTAGTGGTTCAAAGAACCCAAAAACAATATAATTGTTCACATTTCAACATTTTTCCATCCTTCATCTTAGTTCTTCCAATCCACTGAAATTCATCTCCTGTAGGTGATATTGAGGATGAAACCCTACTTCAAGGACATTGTTAAAATAAACAGTTGCTAGCATCACTTTGTGTGGATGATTATAGAAATTTCAGTGCCTTTACATATTGCATATGTGTAAATGCCCAGCTCCTGCAAATGTACTCTGGCCCCACACCATACTATGCTTGTATTAGAGTAAGTGAATTTTAGGAAACAAAACCAACGCAATTTCAAGTTTTGTATTAGTGCTAACTGTCTGAAATATACCAAGTTATAGCATGAGCTTTAAATATTAACTATTCATTAAATGCATACCCAAAACTCCACTATATCCTCAGGTCCTGAGAAATACAGTAGTGTAACACATTACTTGGTTGTTCCCCTTCAGATTTTCTTTAATTCAGTAGATTTCAACCCCATTAATACAACTATAATTTTACCTCCTTGCTTTTCCCCATTTTTTCCGTAAGCATGAAGGTTGGAAGGAATGTCTGTGTCTGCTAAATAAATGTATTTGAGTGCAATTCACTGGTGAGCACAAACTACTCTTTCAAATATTGCTAGGGTTGTGCATCATTTCAATAACAGTACTTTATGTAGTGCCTCACATCAACTTCATAAGCAACCTCCATTAAGTCATCCAGCTTCAATGTAACACTGTGGTGATTTATATGAGCTGCTATACATGTATCTTCCTCACTGTAGTGTCACAGACTCACCTCTGTTCTAAAACTGAACCCCAACTACTTCACAAACCCCAACTATTTCACAACAAAGCTCAGGCTATATCCATGAAGACTGGCAGTTCACTCCAAATAACCTGTGGCAATTTAAATGGTTCTCAGCTCTGAACCACATTTCATGTTAAAATAGATCACCTTGTTGCTGTGTTCTACAGAAAAGGAGTTCATAAATAAATATTAAGAATCACTTCAAACTTGCTTTAGCAAGACATTTTAATTTAGATTTCACAAATTTGTGACCTATTGTACATGGGATGGTTGAAAAATTTACTGTTTTAGGAACCACTATTTTATGATACATAAAACCAAAGAATTTAGAAATTTAATTAGAATATATGATGTATTATGACTGTGGCAAATTGCGAATGATGATAAATGTAGCTACATGAGCCACAAACCATAATGCCATGGTTCCTTTATTAGCAGAAGCTAAATCTGAGATACTTCAACACAAAACCCAAAGCTTTTCTATTGCAATTCCAAAATTTTCTATCCAGTGATTTGTTTAAGATGATAGTTCTTGCAAACATGAAATAACTAGTTTCTCTCTGTTCTGGAAAGCATGAATAAGATAAAGTACTGTTAATAAACTCTATAAAACTCTGACTAGCCATTTTACTCATATATTCTTATCCATCTTTTAAAAACCAAAAGACAAAAAAACTATGCAAAATGAGAAAATGTACTCTTCTTTTAATAAACAGGCATGTTCTGGTATAGTAAAGTTCCATCTTGAACAACTTCCAGACCGTGAGTGCCAAGCATGATTCCAAGATGTAGTGAGAGTATTCTCTCTTGATGCATCGTTTGCTTTAATGAGGCTGTCCCTTTGCTGACACCTGTACCCGTCCCCAATTTTTGCGTTTTCATAGACGTTAAATATTCCTTTTTCTTCAAGCATTTTCACTGTCCTCTGCTAAAACATCCCTCCTCCCTGTGTCTTAGAATCTATAGTTTCAGCTACTTGGTTACAGAAAGGAGTGGAGTCAATATTCACAACAGCCTAGGCAGATATTACATCTTCCCTCAAAAAGATCCCTGCTTGCTCTGTACATGTAAAGAAAAATAGCTTCAATATCCAAATGCATACCTTTGCAATAAAGAATATGCACCATAAATACTAAACTAAATATTTAAATATTTATTTAATAAAGGTAACTAAATTTTATGAATAAAATTTCAAGAGCATTTAGATGTAGCATGAATCTTAAATTGTCTCATTAATAAAAAACCAAACCTGGGGCCAGGTATTGGGGTGAATGCTAGAGGATCAGAGAAGCAGAACAAGCCACAGACACCTCGCCTCGCCAATTCCTCAGCTGGTCCTGTTTCCTCAGACTGGAAGCCTCAGTCCTCATCCAGAATGGGTCTCAGCTGAACTGTGCTGCTCAAAGCCTAAAAGCTTAACCAGCTAAATGCTTCTAGTTTCTGTTCCTCACGCCTTATATACCTTTCTGCTTTCTACCACCACTCCTGGGATTAAAGGCGTGTGTCACCATGCCTGGCCTTGAACACATGGATTTCTGCCACTGGAATGCTAGGATTAAAGGCGTGTGCTACCACTGCCTATCCTTTCTCTATGTTTAATATTGTGGCTGTTCTGTCTCTGACCCCAGATAAGTTTATTAGGGTGCACAATATTTTGGGGAACACAATACCACCTCATTTCCCCTTTTTTGTCTAAAATTAAAAAAGCTTATAACTAATACAAGAAAAATTATATCCAATAAGTATATACAATATACACAGTCAAGATTACATTAACAATGTCTAGTCCATTAACATTTGACAGATTCAGACAAAAAACTCTGTTACATATATTAACAATGTCCAGTCCAGTAACATTTCATAGACAAAAAATTTTTCATTACTTATTCTATTTAAAACAAGTAGTTCCTTTTTAAAAGTATTTTTTCTTTTCATAATAGATTCAGTAATCTACCTTTTGTCTTTTTTTTCTTCCTCTTTTTTCTTTTTAGTGTAGATTCAATGATCTATCCATTTATCACAAATCATAATTCTGAATAAAAAGAATACTAACTGCTAGCCTTCAGCTATCTCATTTCTGTAATATTTTCTCCCTACTACCTATAACTGAAGACTTTTTTTAAAAAAAAATTCTGAACTAGGTATGTAAAATATACCCATTATTTTCAGAGCTAACATTTACATTATCTCCTTTTCTTCTTCCTTTCATTAAAATATTTTTGGTGAAATCATACTTGAAAGTTGCTTTACTTTTCTTTCCTTAACTCGAGGGAAACACCAGAGAAAATGGAGTCCACATTCTTTCTTGCTTTGCTGCATAAGTCTGAGGGGGCCTATGAGCTCTTCTCTTCCTTTTATTGAGCAAAGTAGAGGAGGGGGGAAATTGTCCTGAAATAGCAAGACTTCCTTTGTCTCTGGGTATGCGTGTTTATGTAAAAAACAAAACTTTTATCAATCTGGTCATATTTAAGATTTTCCCTCTGCAAGTTGAAAAGCACATGATAAACGCTCGTCATAAATCCTAAACTTACCTTTGGTTTTGGTATGGATCCAGCAAGTGTTCTTGATCACAAACGCTTTGTCTGACATGTTTAACTGATGACTCCCCATAGATAAAGCTGAAAGAACATGGTTTAATAATTCCATTCATGTCCCACTCTCAGCCTAAGTTGCCATTAATTTTCATTGATTTCAAATGTTTCCTTTATTTAATAACACACCTCTAGGTTCGTGTGTGTGTGTATGTGTGTGTGTGTGTGTGTGTGTGTGTGTGTGTGTGTGTGTGTGTGTTTGTACATATGTATGTATCTATATTAAAATATTTTTACTATGAGTTATCTTTCACTATTTTTTATTTTCCAATGAACTTGTTGATCTCTTCAAGTGCTTTCACCTTTTTATAACTCTGCATGTGTTTGTTTTTGTGGACTTTATGCACATTATGTACGTGTGTGCATGTGTGTGTAGGTGCAATGTAGAAGCCAGTGATCAATGGCAGATGTCTTCCTCAGTCACTCTCCGCCTTATTTTTTTGAGAAACAGTCTCTCAGTAATTCAGGAACTCATGAATTTGTTAGACTGGCTAGCCATCAAGCCTTGGAGATCCTACTGTCACCATCTTCCTGGTGCTGGGATTATAGACATGTGACACAATGCTCCATTGTTTTAAGTGAGTTCTGGGGATCCAAGACCTCACACTTGTGTGAGAGGCACATCACCACTAATCTATCACTTCAGCATTTTCATTTAACTTTTACTGGGGTGGAGGAGGGGGTTAACATCATACCTACTCAAGAAATAAACTTTATTAAATTCTTTTAAATCTTGAATATGGGTTAAGCACTAGACATAAAAATATAATTAAGACTGATTCTTCCACACATAACTCATAACCTAAAAGCAAAAGAAGTGCAAAGCTGGAACCCTTAAAGAGAACTGAAAGCATTAGAGGAAAAAAATCATAATCTCAAAAGTTTATTTTAAAATCTGTGCTTAGTCACCCCTGGTGTGTATGAGATTGATCAAATCCCTTATTATTTAAAGCACTCTAGTGTCATCTTGAAAATAGTTTCTCAGAGAAAAATATATTCATGTTCAGGTATGAATAGTGTTGTATCCTTTATCTATAATTCTAGATATGGTGCACACAAAAGGAAAAAAGATAGCTTAAACTTCGCATTTCTCAAGAGTTGAAAAAAGAAAAGACCCATTATAGGATAAGCATAATAAAAGAGTGATGTATGCCTCTTCTGTAAGCCCAAAAGGGTAGACCCATTCCCAAAGGGCTAACTCTGCTCCCTTCCAAAGCTCTGAATAAGATGGACAAGCTAGTGTCAAGACACTTGCAAAAGTGGAAACAGAATGCAAAGTTCCCAGGGGTCTCTCTCCTTCCTTCTGTCCTTCTTTCTTTCCTCTCTCCCTCCCTCCTTCCCTCCCTCCCTCCCTTCCTTCCTTTCTTCCTTCCTCCCTCCCTCCCTTCCTTCCTTCCTTCCTCCCTTCCTTCCTTCTTTCTTTCCTTCCTTCCTTCCTTTCTTCCTTCCTCCCTTTCTCCCTTCCTTTCTTTTTTCTTTCTCTTATTAAAAGTAGATTTTTTTCATACAATATATTTTAATTATAGTTTCATCCACACTCACTCCTCCCAGTTCCTCCCTCCTTCCAATTGCATGCGGATAAACAACCTTTCTGTCTCTCCATAGAAAACAAGCCAGCATCTCAGGAATGATAGTAAAATAAGGTAAAACAAAAACAAACGAATGGGAATAGGACAGAAGAAACAAGTAGAAGAAAAAGAGCCAAAGAAAAGCCACTGAAACACATGGAGACTCAGAGACACCACGTTCTCACGCAAAGGAATCCCATAAAACAGAAAACTGGAAGGCATAATATATCTGAAAGGGGCCTATAGGGTTGTTGGATTTTTTGGATACTCTCACAAGCTTTGTGTCATGACCGCCTTAGCATATCTTGCAGTCAGGTCACCATTGCAGATCAAAGGATTTGTAATAATGTTTACATCTCTCCTTTGGTAGCATGAAGAGTATGTTCTAATACTCTGATCTCTAGCCCATAAGGGTGAAGGCTCTAGGTAGGCAATGAGTTGTGTAGGTGTTGTCTTCAACAACGGGGCCTTACTGTCAGTTTGTGGAAAGCAACCTATAGTCTTGGCAATAGCTTGGACTTTTGGAGGGTTCCCATGGGACCCCATTGGTCAACAACTCAATTGGATGTAATCCATTCTCAGTACTGGAAACTTCATTTGGTGACAAGAGATGTCCAGTTGGGGCTGCCTTTCCCATTATTTGCCTTCCCTCTCTGTATTTCCTCCCTCATACATCTCAGAATATATTGTATGAAAAAATTTATTTTTGATAAAATAAAAAAAACCTAATTGCCATTTTGCCAATGCCATGTTTTCTTAAACTTAAAAATATTTTAGCTGTTGTTAGTCATTTTTTCATTGTCTGGTTCACCTTTTTTTTTTCAGTTTCATGTTGTGGTGAATAAATAAAAAAAGAAATTAGTACACACAGATAATTTTATCTTTTGAAGACCTATAGCAGCATTAAAAGACGTTATTTTCATTTTTCAAAGTACTAAGATTATTGTATAAACAGTCTTACAACTGTTCAGTAAAAATTTTACCTGTGACTAGATTCTGGCAAACTTATAACACTTTTTTCATAAATCAATTACAGGTAAAATCTAAAGGTAAATAATTGATAACATGATGATTTGTTCACAAGCTGGAAAACCTGCACATGTCCAGGACTGGATTTCCTCAGCTTCCTTCAATTGGCTCTCCTGTATCTCATGTCAAGAGACGGAGCCTTTTACCTCACCCCTATTTCACAGGGTCAGGAAATGATATTAACCCCTTTCCAAATGAACAACTGCAACTAAAAAGTCACATAGCAAAAATGTGTCCTCAGGACATAAAGAAATGTAGGAGGGTGAAGGGGAGAAGGCAGGCCTTATGTGAAATAACCGAGTGAAAAACAATGAGATGTATTTTAGTCTTCTGAATCTCCTGAAAAAGTGGGGCGGGGGGGGGGGGGGGGGAGGGGGGGAGCAAAAGAGCAAGCAACAGATTTTTTTTCTTGAAACTCACAGTTTAACTAGGAGAAACTGTAAAATTTTAGATTACGTTCTCCTATAGTTAATCTATAAATATTTATGACACAATACCAGAAGAAAATGAAGTGGAATTGTTAATGTTTATCACTTCTATACTTAGAATACATTTCTTAATTCTAAGTATTTAAAACACTGGCTCAATGGTTAATTGTTGAGGCTCTTGAATGAATGTGATGGATGAAGAGATGATAGATGGATAGATTCTCTGTAATCTAAACTATATCTAAAAATTTCCTACACTATGAAAAGGCAGGTGATATTAATAGACAAATATTTCCTATGGTGTTTTATTAGTGTCTTTCATTTATTACGTGTATAAGTGATCAAATATTCTGCAGACTTCTCTGTTGGTAATCATATTTATTGAAAGAAAGAAATGACTCCTGAAAATTGTTCTCTGACCTCTACTTTTGTGCCCTGGGATGTACATGAGCACACACACACACACACACACACACACACACACACACACACACACACACACAATCATGCATGCACACACATGCATGTGTGCAAGAAATAAATGGTTAAAAGAATGAATAGATTCCCAGAAGAGAATTGTGGACTAAAGTGGGTTGTGTCAGAAATCAGTAATTTTAACTCTGAAGTTATTTCATTTTCCTAAGAAGATGGCATTGGAGAATCCCTAAAACAACAGAAATTATCATCACATTTTAAAATCAAGTAATTCTACTCCCAGATATAAGTCATCCATCTTATCTGAAACATGTCTGGATCCCATGATTTATTACTATGAATTTCTGTGCTTTTTTTTCTTTTTCATGCATTTATCATTTGCCCTGGATTTTCTTAAATTTCTGTGGGTAGAAACATTTTTAAACACCTTTCTCTCCTTATATTTTGTCCATGACTCTAAAACTTTCATTCAAATGACCAGATAAAAGATAAACAAAAACAAATGTTACGAAAACAGTAACCATAGTGAGAATTTTAATTAAAAAAAATAAAAGAAATTAATATGATTGTCTTAACCTTAGTATTGGCTTTCAGCATATGAAATATTTGTGTCACGTGTACTTCCCTTAAGAAATGAGAAGAAATTCAAAATATGATCAAATATTTAGGTTTTGGGAAAACTGTAGTGACATGACAGTTTTATAATTAGAATAAATGATATTTTTGAGCCAAGAACTTTCTGCTTGAGCTGTGGAAGTCTGGGTTTTTCTGTTTTGTACAATGATGAGAAGAAAGCTTGATCTTTACTGGTTTCCCAGACCGCCCTTCTTCTAGGTACCACCGATCCTCTTAAAGCATCATTTTCCAAGAATGAAGGCTGTCGCCACACTGGATAAGCGACAACTGTGGCTCCAGAATGTGTCATAATCTGTCACAGATCTGCTTCATTATTGTAGTTAAACTGGGAGGGGGAAACACATTCTTTCTCTCCATCCGAAGGCAGTTTTGTAGAATAAATTATATACAAACCCGGGACACAAAAGAAACGGAATAAGAAAAGGAAATTGACATTTTGATTTGTGGACTCTCCAGTAGGTCTATCATTCATCGAGAAAAATATGGCTATTGTCACTCTTCTTGGGCATGGAAACTAATTGGCGCAGCTGTGGCTGAGCAGTCTTTCTGCAGGGAACGCTGCCTTGCAAAGAAATACAAGGCACCAAAGGACTTGCAGGTGTTAGGAATTGGGTCTAAAAGATGAGACGGAGCCTGGCTAGAGAGAGCTGAAGATGTAGAGATGTGCCTTTCTAAACACTGAACTACTAATGTGCCTTTTTGTGTGGATGACAGTTCATTCATTGAGAAAATATTTCTGAATTTGTACTCCATACAAAGCCATGTGCTAAGCACCAGCCTTAGCATAAAAAGCCAGGGGAAAAAAATCATTATTATGGGAAAGACAGTCACAAATCTGCATAGAAATGAGTACTTTCTCTTTGTCTGAAGTAGCACAAGGCATTATTTTAAGTTTGCTTTTTTAGTTTTCACTCTCATCCATAACCATATTGACCATGCAGCTTAATGATATGCAACACTTGTCAGAATGAAGGGGTGAAATCACTTGTCCAAAATCATAACCAGATCCCTTAATAGCCAGTTTAGAGAAATGGTGACTTTACCATCATTTCATATAAAAGATGCAGATGAGAATTCATAACCACAGCATATCCCTACACAAATCAGTGTTTTATAAAGAGTTAACACTATTTATGATTTGCTGGTATTAGGCTCTTTTTCGGTACATTGAGAAGAAATTGAGAAAAGAAAGCATAGGGTTATTTTTTGTGTTGCAATGCAAAATTAATTGAGAATTTTCTGCAAAACAGAGAGTCTCTTGGTCTCCAGCACTTCCAACTTGTACAATCACTTATAATAACATCTCCAGTTGTCTGGGGAAACTGGGAATGTGGAGCCTGCAGGCATCGATTTGAGGAATCCTAGATAGCTTTCCAACCTCTGTGGATTCTGTCTTCCCAGCTTCCTCAAGATTCTTTTCATCAGTCCCCTTTTCTATCTTTAAAAGAAAATCTTTATGTTCTTGATGATGAAATTTGTCTTATTTATCTCTGAAATTTATCCTTTAGACAAATCAAGTACTAAGCTGCCAATCAAATAACTGCCAGATTAAAGGATAATATATTCAACCAAAGTGCATGGCGGTGGTAGATCTGGTGCACCCCTCTGTGGCAAACACCTTGAGTTGAACCAAACATACTAAGAGGTAGAGACAGACTTGGAGTAGAGCAAGATTGCCTTTTGATCTGCAGAATGTGCAGCACCAACAACCCAGCATCCAACCAACAATAGAAGTAGTAAATAAGCCACTTTGTCTAATCAGGAGGGGCCCACAAGCTCATTAAACTTGGCTTTCCAAGTCCAGGCACAGATTCATATTCTCTCTCTCTCTCTCTCTCTCTCTCTCTCTCTCTCTCTCTCTCTCTCTCTCTCTCTCTCTCCCCTGCCTCAGTGTAAAATAGAAGAACTGTCAACTTCATGAGAACAGGCTTCTCTAAAATTCTTATCCCAAAATATTCTGCGGTTCACTTTGGCACAACTTTGTTGGAAATAAAGATTCTTCATCTACTGCCATCAAGAACTTCTAGCTTCTGCCCTGCCCAGAATAGATAAATGGCTAATTCATCCAATTCATCCTTTTAGTTCCTTCCTTCAGTGTATCAAAGACACTGAAAACACCCACCACCTCTACCTTCCCTGTCCCATGTCCCGTGAATGTATCCTAGAAGAGTGATAAGAGTCTTCAGTGGGAAGCTGGAGAAGCAAGCCTGAGAGAGAAGCACCATCAAGGAAGGAACAAGGACCAACTCCAAGGCTGAGCTCAGCTACAGACTTAGCCTAGCAGTGAAACACTGACATTACCCATAGACACTGGCTCAGGGTGGCTCCCAGAGATCACAAATTCCCTGTCACTCACTGCCTGTTGTGCTTGGGATTCCATAAGTTCAGCCATTAGACAAAGAACACGGGCAATGAGACACAGATGTGCCCAGCTGTGAACCAGTCTGGTGTGTACTAAAATGGAATTAATCAAGGTATAAAGATAGCACAGACCATATCATCCTTCTAAGATTGGGAAGTATGGGAAGCATCTGTGTCCCCTCTAAGTATGAATTTCTGTGGTTAATGCTGTGAGGAACGTTTGTGCACGTGTCTTTGAGAAACACTTGTATGCATGTGTTCTTGTCAGTTATACCCTCAGAAAAGGCATTGCAACATCAGAGAGTTCACAAGTGCCCTGATTATTAAATGCTGTTCTACACTGTGCAAAAACTATCATTCCATTTCAAATCTCAGGAATAGTGTGATTGATGTATTGTGCACGCCAATAAACTTATCGAGGAGTCAGAGAACAGAACAGCCACTATATTAAACATAGGTTTAGGCAGTGGTTGCACACATCTTTAGTCTTAGCATTCAAGAGGCAGAGATCCATCTGGGTCTCTGTGAGTTCAAAGCCACACTGGAAACAGAGCCAGACATGGTGACACACACCTTTAATCCCAGCACTTGAGATCTCATATGTTGCTTGGGAAAGACACATGCCTTTAATCCCAGGAAGTGATGGCAGGAAGCCAAAAGGTATATAAGGTGTGAGGACCAAGAACTAGAGCCCTTTTAAGCTTTTAGGCTTTCAGCAGCAGTTCAGCTGAGATCCATTCAGGTGAGGACTCAGAGGCTTCCAGTTCAAGGAAACAGGATCGGCTGAGAAGTTGGCGAGGTGAGGTTAGTGTGGCTTGTGTTCTGTCTCTCTGATCTTCCAGTGTTCACCCCAATACCTGGCCCTGGGTTTGTTTTTATTAATAAGACCTTTTAAGATTCGTGTTACAGAACAGCTTAAGAGAATTGACGTCATTCCATATTTGGTATAATAACTGAGATCCAGTCCACTGAACATGCTCCTATACACAATTTACTTCTGACTATTAATGAAATCACGTGCCATGTTCAGCTAAAAGTTGTAATTTTTATTGTAAACTGACTTTTTATATGGATTTAAACATATTTTTATTATTTTAAATTAAAATACAATTACACCATTTTCTTCCTTCTTTGTTCTCTCTCCAAGCCCTCCCATGCACCCATGTTGCTTTCTTTCAAATTCATGGACTCTTTTTCCTTGATTGCTGTTGCAAATACATATATAAATAGAACCTGCTCAGTCCTTATAATATTACTTGTATATATATGGCTTCAGGGTTGACCGTTCATTTAATGAATCAATATTGTGTTATAAGCCTTATTTTCCTTATTTTTATTATTCATGTTTTTTGGTGTTCTTATAATTTCTCAGTGTTCTAAGCATAGGCCTAATTCATTTCTTTTGTCCATATCACATGTTATTTCCTTAGTGGTGAAATAACACCATATTAGCATAGCTTATATATAAATATATATCATATATTATATATATTATGAAAATGGAAGAGACACCATTCTCATCCATATTTTCATCTACATTGCTGACAGACTAGATATCAATTAAAGTCCAAAACATATTGCAAAACAGGATTAAAAACAAGAATTAATTACACTGTTCATGAAGCGCTTCACATTTCTCCTTTTAAGTATCCAGGGTTAGCATTGTTATTTCCACTATTTCGGTATTAACTCTAGTTGCTTCCTTTTCCTTATTACTATAAACTTGAGCAGACATAATAAACACACTCTACAAGTAAGAATCTGTATTTTGAGGATACTTATTGATAGAGGGTTAGCTGATTGTACTCTGGTAACTGTGCTCCAGGAAATGTACTTCACTGGCATCCCCAACTTGTCCTTTGGAAAACTGTGAGTAAAGAGGAAACACCTGATTCACTGTGTAACTCTGGGAGTGGAAGGAGATGTTCTTGCTGATGAGAGAGTCTTTCATTTCCTGAGTTGTCTCTGGGAAATTGCTTCCAAAGGCTAGTGTCAGGGGTAGATCCTGCTACCTGGTGCTGAGCCAGGTTATTGTAGGTCATCCAAACAGAGAACCACCTGCACCATGCATCAATCCACTCACCAAGTAGCTTAGCATCTGCTTGATCACCCACTAGCCCCTAGGGGAACTGATTAAACATACCCTTTCCTGTCACTGTTAGAAATTAGTTGACACTTGATTGGAGCTTCTATCATATCTTTAAAATGGTGAAAAATATGAAATTTAGAAACTACAAAATCAATAAGATTATTTTTAAAAATAAGGGGTAGGACCATCTAAGCTACTTCAGTGTAAAGTCAAGGCCAAAATATGAGAAAAACTCCAGGGATGAGGTTGAATTTTAAAACTGTCATTAGATGAAAGTCGTGTATCCTTTATTAGCCTAAGAAGGGCTGCTAATGGTACAAAGACCTCATCTCCATAACATGGTCTACCCTCTGACCTCTAATTCGTGGGTCATTGTATAAGTTCAGATGCCAGAGCTCAAATGCAAACAGCATTTTATACAAATGAAGGTGTAGATGGACTTTTCTTCAGAGAAAAACAAATGCCAGAGGAGATAAAATGAGGATTAACAGCTAATTTTTGAGGTGGCTTATGTGTATAACTAATACTGATTACCTACCTCTGTGGCTACATAGCTTTCCTGTAGTTAAGATGGCAACAAGGCCGGGCGTTGGTGGCGCACGCCTTTAATCCCAGCACTCGGGAGGCAGAGCCAGGCGGATCTCTGTGAGTTCGAGGCCAGCCTGGGCTACCAAGTGAGCTCCAGGAAAGGCGCAAAGCTATACAGAGAAACCCTGTCTCGAAAAACCAAAAAAAAAAAAAAAAAAGATGGCAACAAGATTTGGTTGCCTCAAGAAAGAAGGAGAAATTGAAGTCAGGGATTTCTTAGAAGTAGCTGTGGTCTCCTAAGAGCCAAGTTATTAAAGTAAGTGTAACAATTGTGCCTGGAGAGAATGATGAAGTTCTATATAATTCATGTCATTGATAAAACATCTATGTGAGGGACCAAGGTAATGAGGACAGAGAGGGTGTGCCCACCACCAGGAAGGAGAGGTTATCTAAAATAACTCTGAGTTGTCTAAGAACGGTAATGAGATTTGAAAAGCTCCCTCTATGTCAGTCAGATTGTGGGAAATGTCATGAGATTACTATGAACCATGAATGGGACTGTTGTCACTGGCAATTTAGATTCATTGTGTCTATTATAAGAAAGAATAAAAAAAAATTTGGATCCTAAAACATCCATTCCCAGCATTCCAAGGCCAGGTGTGTTCATGTAAATATATTCTTTCCTTTGGAAACCACTGGAAACTTTGTCCTTCCCTAAGGCATTCTACATCCTGTGATGACCTTTGAATACAAATGCAAACTGCAAAAGAAAATGTGTCTAATGGCTAGGGACAAGGGGTAAAACTGCTTGTCACACAAGGTTGAAATCCTAAGTATAGATCCCCAGGACCCACATATAAAATGGTGGGCTTGAAAGCCCATACCTATAACCCCAGGGCTAAAAATGGTAGAGATAAGTGGATCTGGGAGCTCACTGGACAGACAGTTTACCTGAATTGGTAAGCTACTGGTTCAGTGAGAGAGCCAGTATCAGAAAATAAGCCAGAGAAGCAATTGAGGAAGACCCTCTTACATCAATCTCTGGCTTCCATGTGTGACTACATATGGACACATGTATATGCAACACACAAACACACACACACACACACACACACACACACACACACACACACACGAAAGACAGGAAAAAAGAGATAGAAAGGAGGGAAGAATGAAAGGAAGGAATCTATAGGAAGGACAGGACAGCCATAGCAATGTCCCTTCCTTCTAGAAATAATATTAAATAAATTCCCAGGAAATGATATGGCATTATAATGATTCTACGAAGATTGGGAATAATTTATAACATGTCCATTGAGTCCTACCCACTCATTCTCCCAAATTAAGGTTGATGCAAATAAAGAGAAGTGAAGTTGAGTTCTATGGTACAGAATGACTATTGTCTTTAGACCTCAGATAGAAATACAGTACAGCAGAAGGCAGAAAGGAAGGAAAGTGGGGGGGGGGATGAGGAGGAGGGGGAAAGAAGAGGAAGCAAAAGATAGAGGGAGGAAAAAAGAAAAGGAGAATTTTCTTTATGGGTAGAAATAAAAAAATCCCTAAGATGTGAAACAATCAAGATGAAGAACAACATACATGGTATGTTGTTAAATAAGCAAAACTCCTCATATGATGGTGTTGAAGCATCAGGATTCTGAATCAGCATATAGACTGTCTTCACATCCCATATCTAGCACTTATATGACAGTGACATAAGCCATGAAAGGCTAGATGAGAGGCAAGGGGCCATGGAAGACATAAATACCATCATGTTAGTGATGCTGGAAGTTTTAATTCTTGATGGATATTGTCAATAAAGCTTTATTGACAATCTTCTCCAAGGAAAACACAGCAGCTTTGTTTCCCACAAATTCACATAGATTTATTTTTAATCAACATACACCCTTACCTACAGACGTGAAGCTACATGCTGTGACATGCATGAAGCTGTCCCATACACTTGGGATGTTTGATTGTTGTTGTTGTTTGTTTTTGCTTTAAATTATGTATTTTTTTATTTAATAGAATTTTATCTTTCCAAACACACAGCTGATTGAACCTATTCATGCATCTTCACCAGCATCTGGGGCATCTGCACCCTTTGTCTTTCTGAGGCAAATGGGCTTTGAAACCAGCTTGATAAGTCCTTTGTCAAGTATCTCCTGAAAAGTTGTCCTTGCCAAGGAACTGCGAATCTTCCGTCTCTCAGAAACCACAGCTCAGCTTGAATAATAATCTTATATTCTGGAACCTCCTTACAAAGTTTGTCATATATCGCTTTGTCAAGATTGTAGAGCTTGTCCTGAAATTTGCCTTTGGACCACTTCCTGTTTTGGGCTTTGTCACCAGCCTTAATTACTGATTCTGTCATTTTTTTTCTGGCCAACTTTCCAGCATCTTTCTTCTTGCTCTTGGGCAGCATAGCAGAGCTCAGAGAGTGGTGCTACTCAATGGGAACAGAAGTAACTAGAGGTAAGAAGGTCTTACTTTCTGAAAGAATGGAAGTCTGTGGTGATGAGAGAAACATCTTGAGCTCAGAAGTTAAAAAACTTATGGCTTGTGAACCAAAGGTTTATCCCTGCAAGAACTCTGTCCATTCTTTAGAGCAAGCTCCTAGCTCCATTAAAGAGAACAACAAAAAAAAATCTCATTTCGCCTGGCTTTTAGGTGCCCTGTTTTTAAGTCCTTATTTGTATCCTTTTCTTAGTTTCCATCTGCTTTGCCTGGTGATTTGTTTGCCTGCCTAGAGACTTACTGCCTAGGCTCAGTTGACAATTCTACCGCTTGAGCTGGGACTTTAGGCAGGTTGCATATTTCACTGTGTCTCCGTGTTTTAATTTCAAAGAGACCAAATCATATTGTCTACTTCCTTGGTTTGTTATGAGGATTAAATGAATTAACATTTTAACTATACTCAAAGAGCAGGATGAAGGTAAATCATATTAATTTATTAAATAAATGAATTTAATTTCTTGCGTATTTCTTGCTGATTGTTAGAATGTATTCTGCATATCAGGTATCATTCCTCTATAAATTATAGATGACATGTATTTTCCATTCCTTTACCTATTTGTTCCACTATTATCCCTAATTTTATTCATAGCAATATGATCATATTTTATTTACTGGCATAACATGTACTAAATTGAAGGAGAGGAATAAATCTCAACATTTTTGTTCAAAAAATGTAGTGATTTTAATGATTGGCAAAACTTCCCCTTTAAGTTGGGGACTGAATTTATCAGGATGTGTCACCAAAACTCTGTTGTCATTTTGTTCTGTTTTGCAGCACAGTTCTTATAAATATTTATAGAACTTACCCTTTTATAATGTTAAGTTGTACTCTCCAGGAATACTTAGCTAGCTCTACAAATATCATGATTTTCAAACTTTGCTTTCATTTGGGCTCACATGGAAATGATTTACCTTGTTAACTTATGTTTTCCTTAGTTGGATCTAAATGGATAAGGAAGAATGTTGTGACATGGGTCAATGTTCTTGCAAAATTTCACTGAGTTACAGAACATTTTACCTTTTCCTGTGTGACTGACCACACTATATATATCACATGCATCAAATTGCAACCTCTTTGTGAGACTTTTATAAGGTAAGTGAGAATTCCTGCAATCCAAGATTCTCTCAGCATCATACTTTCATGTACAATGATATTTCACCCAAGAACCAAATAACAACTTATACATGGGTTTTATGGAAAACCTTACTCAGTTTTTTTTCCCCCTTTTTCAATGTGCAATAGTCTCCCTGCTATGCTGAGTTTCACTTTCCTGGACTTCAGTTATGTCTGGCCAACCTTAATCTGTAAATAGTAAATGAGAACTTTCAGAGGTAAAGAATTCGCAGGTGGTTCATTGCAGAATGTGTTGATGAGCAAGGTGTGGTCTTTCAAAGCCAAGTCCCTTCCTGCCTGGACCTGAATCATCCTAGTGGCTCTCTAGAGTGCCAAATTAATTGTCCTGAACCCCAGCGCCTGTTTAAGTATCCATTATTTTATTTAATAATGGCTCTAACATTGAGGAGTAGCAATACTAGAAATTTGGATATGCCAAGGAGGAGTACTGGAGTCTTTCCTTAAGTGGAAAGACTCAACTTAGTAAGAAAAGGAAAAAAAACAGGTGTGCTGAGTTTGCTAAGAACAAGTCATCTACCTGTGAAATTGTGAAAAAGGAAAAAGAAATTGTGTTAATTTTGCTGTCACACCTCAAAACGCAAAAGCCACTGCCACATTGAGTGACTAACACTTAGTTAAAATTTTTTTTAAAAAAAGCATATTAAATTGGCATGTCTATGTATAAAAGAATCACTATGTAAAACCGTGTGTGGTGTGTGGAATTTGGTTCTCTCTGTGATTTCAGGCATCAAGCGGAAGGGAACAGATGAGACTCCATGGAGAAGAGAAAGCTTCTGTAGATATCTCTAACAACTGCATACTTTTTTAACTAAAAAATGCTGGTATAATGTAAACTTGCTATGGTTGGTGATATGGTAGCCTAAAAGATAAAAACCCTTTCAAATGTTCCTTGCCAGATGAAGGAAGGGTATGATCACTAAAATGCTTTTGTGAGAACTCACTAATGTTTGGTACATAAAATTGGGAATGGGAGAAAGCTGATTATGGAAATACCCAAAGCAAATGTGCAAAAGTTTAAGTTTGCGTAGCACTTAGTTGTAGCTGGAGAGCTTCTCTCCAGGTCCCACCAAACCCCACAGTCCCACAACCCACATATAAAATAATCACTCAGACGCTTATATTACTTATAAACTGTATGGCCGTGGCAGGCTTCTTGTTATCTACTTTTTCTATCTTAAATTAACCCATTTCTATTAATCTATAAGTTGCCATGTGGCTCGTGGCTGACTGGTACCTTACGTCTTGCTTGTCAAGGCGGTGGCTGGCAGGTCTCTCCCACCCAGCCTTCCACTTCCCAGCATTCTCCTCTCTCCTTGTCCCGCCTATACTTCCTGCCTGGCCACTCGCCAATCAGTGTTTTATTTATATAGAGTGATATCCACAGCACTTAATGATGTTTCTTTCATTAAAAGCAAGCAAGCAAACAAACAAACAGAAAGATCTCCTCAGCTTTGCTTCTAAGCCTCATGTCTCAACCTGAGGAGTAGTCTCACAACAGGAAAGTCTGTGTGGGTTAACTGACCATTAAATGAATAATCAAAGTTGTTTGACTAGCTAATGATGCTGTATTTTTGCAAAGTGATAATTAATCCAAATAACTTCAAGGTTGGGGAGTGTAAACTTTCACATGACACTGGACACTGTGTCACCGCCCAGGCAATGCTTTGCTTTATTCTGACAAAGCCTTTCGCTGGCACTTGCTATGCATGATGCACCACACCGAGAAGGGCAGGGAAGTGGCTCATGAATAAAACATGTTCTGGGCGTTAATGAGGCTTGTGAAGTAAGAGGAAGCTACAGAAAACAGCAGCTATGATGAAGTGTGTAGCTTACTAATTTAATAAGAATTTAGGAACTGCATATGGTGAAACACCCAGTTTGGTTATAAAGAGAGTGAAGAGTCAGTATATACTTCTTTTGATACAGTATTTCTAGAACAGGATTTTGAGAGATAAGTAGAAATTACCACGTTGAAAGAAATGGGACGTGATTTTATTATCTCCTTTTAGTTTTGAAGACAGCTTATCCTTCTTTAAGAGAAGTAATAAGCTATGACAAAACCCAGAGGTATATGAAGAAATGCAAACATAAATGTAATGGGGGCATTTTGTTTACCTATAGTCATCATATACTTGCTGTGTAGACATGCAATCCAATAAAATCCTGGTTTGACCCTCTCCTATTTGCTAAGCACTGTTTTGCAACAAAATATCAAGTAATCAGAACATAACCCAGAGACTTTAGTCAATGTTTTTACTGCTGTCTAGTTGCAAAAAGTCTTTCAAGCATAGGGAAGCACAAAACAGCCTTTCGTAGGACTGACACTCTCTCTCTCTCTCTCTCTCTCTCTCTCTCTCTCTCTCTCTCTCTCTCTCTCTCTCTCTCTCTCTCACACACACACACACACACACACACACACACACACTTTTTTTTTGACAAGGGCTTTTCTCTCACTTCAGTGCCCCATTCAAAAATTGCATAATATTGATTACAGGGCTCATATGTGATCCTTGGGATTGCTTTCCTCTATTGAAAAGCCATCTTTTAGTTGGTGTAGTTATAGCTCTGCAGGAGTCTGCATGGATGCAATTACCCATGCATTGTTACAGCATGAGTGTAGCAAGGGAGAAAATAACTCCATAAGACAACTGAACCAGATGGATATTTGAAAATAAAACACTTAAGATATATTGTAGTTTTTGTGGTTAACAACTGTTCACCAGCAAAGAAAAATTAAAAGAAAAAAAAAACAAAAAGTAAATAAACCTATGCAATTCTTTTAGCCTAAGGTGTTTTTGTTGATGGTGGTATTGTTTTTAGTGCCCATTTGCATTTCTTTAGTTAACTTTCAAAAGAAGGGAGCCAACAAATATTTTCCTGTTGCCTTAGTGGTTAGGGAAAAATAGTTTATCATTTCCTAGGGCAATGCCAGATGACAGGGTAGAGTCAATTCCCAGGGGTCTCTGAGAAAATTACCAGTTACAGAAAAATAGTAAATGCCACATTTGAGACACTATGACCTCCAAAATCTAAAATTAGAGCTTAAATTGGGCATGACCTTCCAGGATATCTTACTATCTGGAACAAATGAGGAGAAAAAGTAAAGCAGATTCCAGGTGGTGAGTACCAGAGCAAGGCTTCCTTCCCTGAAAGTCAAGGGAAAATGCAGCTATAGGAATCTAGGAAGAGCCAAAATAACACAGGGGTTATCTCAAGATTGCAATAACATAAACATCTTCCCTCCAAAGCTTCTCATTGCTTATGACTTCATTGGATACAAGGACAAATATATTAGTACTACTTTGTAGATGCTATTTCTAGGGGTGGGCTCCAAATACTGTTGAAGTTGTTTCAGTATTATTTGAAAGAACACTTATGCAAGTGCTAAAATAAATGGCTGGGCTTCTTGAGTTTAGTTACCATACCTAATCTCTCAGAGACAGCATCTCTTCATTGTAAGGAAAAAAGTTGCTCCCTCAGGGAGTAGACAAATTGCATATGAAATGTTTGGTCCATAGGGAACTCATAATAATAGTAATGCTTATGGATAATTGTGTTAAAATTATGATCAGCCAACCAGACAGCACTGCAGAATTCTACATTTTAAAAGACACAGCTCTTCGGAAGAAATTCTATTAAGAGTAGAAATTTGGACCTTCAGTGTAATTTGTCAGGCATGAGGTAAGCTCCAGGAGGGAGAGTGATCAGCTGGCACCCACCCCAAAGGTAGGAGAGAGGGAAGGATGAGCGGTAGATAATGGTACTCATATAGTGGTCAAGATACAGGGGGGAAAAACACTGTTAACTAGAGAAGGTCACACTGTGAGTTCCCCCCAAACAGAATGCAAGCAACAATGCATGGTAGTGGCCTGCGCGAGCTAAGATTCAAGACTTGCCTCCGTGCATGCAGAGGGTTGTAACTCTTTCTTCTAGCAAACTTTTCCAATTGAGGAGTGCTTGAACGTGTGTGTGTGTGTGTGTGTGTGTGTGTGTGTGTGTGTGTGTGTGTG
>CABHPR010155554.1:27831-58589 GCA_902168415.1 Peromyscus melanophrys | reverse complement strand
GTGTGTGTGTGTGTGTGTGTGTGTGTGTGTGTGTGTGTGTGTGTGTGTGTGTGGTGTATGTATGTATTGGACTTATATGTGTTGTATATAATTGTAGGTAAATGTAAAATAATATGATTCCTTGAGACTTATCAAACAAATTTGGAGTTATTTATTTCCTCCCCCATCTCCAGTTACAGCCTACACCCATTTTTCTCCTTACCCACTTCAAATCAGCTATAGCCTTCTATTCCTGCCCAAATCCCCTTTTCCCCCATGGATTCTTATTACTTTCCTGGTTTCTGCAGCTACTCCACGTTGTATAGTCACATCTCAGGATTTGGAGCTAGGACTGACAGATGAGAGAGAACATGTGGCATTTGTCTTTCTGGGTCTGGGTCACCTCACTCGATATAATCTTTTCAAATTTAATTCATTTATTTGAAAATTTCATTACTTTATTTTTATTTGTATGCAAGTAATATTCCTTTATGTGTATGCACCACATCCACTCATCCGATGAAGGCTGAAGAACATTCATATTGTTTTAATTTCCTAGCTATTGCGAATCCTGTGGCAATGCACATGCTGAGCAAGTATCAGAAGTAGGATGTCAAGTCCTTTGAGCATGATTCAAGGACATGCTAACATGGAAAGGGGAAATTTTTCACAGAGTTCCACCTCTACACAGAGAACTATAAGCAAATAATGACAGTTGCAAAAAGGAGAATTAACCTCTTCCTGGGACAATCACCCTAATTGGTTATCTAATACAAAATGGTCAGCTCTGAAATTATATACACAGAAAAAAAACAAAACAGACCCAGAAAGTTGTATTTATATAATTATGCATATATGTGAATATATATTCAAAAAAGAGGACATCAATATAAAAGGGAAGCAGTGGGAATATGGGATGGATTGGAGGTAGGGAAGTGGGAGAAGTTGAAGCTAGGAAAGAGAAGGTGAGATGATGTAATTATATTTTAAACTCAGAATAAGTAAAGATATCAAACACCAATTCCTTCCAGATAGGATGGCTGATGCCTGTAATCAAAATATTTGAGAGTCTGAGGCAGGTAGGTCACTGTAGTTGGAGCAACCTGAATGTCTGTACAGTGAGACATTACCTTAAAATTAGAGGAAGAAATCATCGAGTCTTCCTAGCACACTGGCTGATATATTGATGAAATATGTTCCTTGGTGATTAATGGGTAAACAGGTTAATCAGGATCCTATCCAAGTGGAGAAGATTTAAGAAGAATGTAGGCTGATCTTTTCTCTAGGTATTTTATTCACAATTTTATCATTAATAGTTAAGAAAATATCATTTATCCATTTTGTATATAAAAATTCTTTCAATACATTGTAATCTGACTGTTTAAACATGAATAATGTCCCAGTGTTCAAGCTAGTCCCAACCTTGCTACTGAGTGCCATCTATACACTTTACCACACTAGACATTGCTTTCAGAATTTAGTGTAAAGAAAAGCATTGTTTACTCAGAATTACTCCCCTAGCTTTATAAGAAATAAGGAGACATTAATGTAATGTGTTTCTGTTACTCCCTTACTCTCAGCCAGTGGGAAGCTCACATCATTTGTTCAGGGTCATAGCAACAATTTAAGAGTTAGACCTTTTCCCCTTGATCATTTTTTTTCTTGTGAACTTGTTTCATTATACTCAAATTTATTTTTAGAATATGTCTTTGTACAGCTAGATATTCTTAATGGGAGAAAAGGAAGATGGAATGGGAGACACTGATCACACAGGCCCCCCAAACATTGTTTGTGGAACATATCTTAGACTGCAATAATTTAATATATATTTTGAATTTCTAGGAAAAGAGATTACTTTGAATAATTTTTTAGTTATTTGACTGAAGGGTCTCTTCCTAAGAATGTGGAGAACAAAATTGAGACCAGGATGTTTAAAATTCTCTGTAGGAGATAAGCTTTCTTTTCAGCTACATGAGGAATACATGAATACATGCATGCACGATGTAATAAGACATGGTGGAAATTTATAATTAAAGTCCTTTTGACCTTTTACACATAGCTACTGATTTCAAGCTGATGAATATTCATTCAGACCCCTGATATGCATTTACATATGCATGAATAAAAGAGCTTCACCTTAAATTAGTTGTTTTAATATAATTGATGTCATACGGTATGCAGGTTTTGTTGATTGGCTTCTCTGACAATTAATAAATGTGTTAATTACATAGCCATATCCACACTTGTGGATCAACATTGCTCTTTTTGTTGCTACATTGTACTATATTTAGTTTATGTATCTAAACTTATTCAGCAAATGAAATATTAAATGTTTGATTCTATACAGTCTTTACTATGAACAAACTGCAACACAGACTTTGGTGTAACTTTGTGTGGGCTAAGGTTGTTACCAGAAATGCTGAATGGTTCACCACTCAGCTTTTCTCTTAAGGAAACATTTCTCCAAAGTGTACATTTTAAATACTTCAATTCAACAAAAGGCCATGCTTCAAAAACACTGTATCAATCAATATATGTTCAACCACTATCAAATGAGTCACATACATTACCCAATTCTTTTTTTTTACCTTTTGCCATTATGATAGATGAACAATTAAACACTATTCATTTAATATTATAATTACTACACCACTGAATATTTATTATTAATTTATTTTGAAGGGATCTCAGAGTCAAAAACTTAAGTTCATCTGGCTGCTTGGTATGTAATGGACATTAGTTCTCTGTGAGGTCCTTTTCTTCTCTTTCTTATTTCACTATTATTTTCCCAATATTATCCGTCATTACTCATATTTTGCTTCCACCTACTCCTCCTCCATTCCTACATAAGTGTATTTTGAAACATGTCTTTCAATTTGTGAGTGGCTATGAAAAATCCAATGTTGCTTTAAAATGGAGGTTTGCTTAAATGTACTTGAAAGTGAATATTACTGGATGTGTTCCTCCTCTACCAGGCATTAAGTTTTAAGGCCTATCAAGTTTTCTCTATGCGTATCTGGCGGACGGCTTCTGACTGCGGAGGAGTTTGCAAGGTGAAGCACCCAGCATGTTTTATTTAGCCATTAGCCATCTAAGGAGCCAAAAGAGCTGTGCATTTACAGACTCTGATGAGGAGCTTTGTACGGGTACCATTAAGTACATGCGCACTTCCCTTGGAGTTAGCCAAGGGCATAGAATTGCAATGTCTATGCATAATTAGTTTCCAAAAGCATTGTCGAGCTGGTCTCCAGAACAACATAAGCAGCACAGTAGTGATGCTCAGTGATTCTCCTTTTCATAATATCTCTGTTCACACTAGATTTTTGTCCATGTGGGAGGAAGGATACATGAGCTCACAGTTTTAACCTGTCTTCATTTCCAGTGAGTATGAAAGTGGAGAAAGCCAGCCCATATCATGTAAGTGTGGTACATGTTGTATGGATTTAAGGGGAGCCTCTGTTGTACCTACATCAGTCTATTTCTGACCTCCCCTTTCTCTTCCATAACTTACTTTGCTGTTCCTTCACCAAGTCTACAGTTTTAATTTAATTCTGGTATTTCTGCTTTTGCATAAGACCCATTGAACAAATATTGAAAACAAATCCATTGAACAAACATTGAAAAAAGACATTCAGGATGTTTTATTGGATATTAAAACTTGGGAGAAAGGTTAGTTCAATATATGCCTATCCCACTCATAAATATTGATTTAACTGTGCTAAATATTTAGCAATGTAAAAAAAAAGCCACTTTGTAAACAAGTTATATTTATATTAACACTGAAAAGTTGACTTCACATAAAAATATTGCTATAATTCCCTGTATTAATAATAATATTCATTAATAATAATTAATTAAACTTAACTAAACAAATTATGTTCACATAGAAATGTAAGGAATATTCTCAATAGTGAATGAGGTCCTGCATCTTGTTCCCCCACTCTGCTTTTTACAGCTTTAATTTGCTTTGTTTGTTATTTTCATTATCTCTACAACTCCATAAGCCTGAAATGTCGTAAGCTTTAGTCCCTGTAACTTCAGGATTTGGGGTTTTTTATGTTGATTTTATTTTGTTTTTGAGAGTCTTGCTACGGAGTCCTGACTGCCCTGGAGCTCACCCTGTAAAACAGGCTAGCCTTGATCTTCTGGTAAGGCAAGCCTCCTGCCTCTGCCTGTTACTAATGGGATTACAAGTGTATGATACCCAAACGTGACACTGGAGCACTGTTTTTAATGACAGCCAATGCATTAGTAATGGTATTGTTTTCTAGTATTGCTATTATTTAAAAATCCAGGATTACAAAGACATATTTATAACTTTGAAATATAAGGCATTTACATATAAGACAGTCTGCATCACTGTCTTATAACTTACACAAATCTACTCAAGCATTTGTATTTCATTTTCATGGTATCATAAAAGAAATTTCAGATATCTAGTGCTAAATACACCAAAATTTATACTTCTATAGTTTGTTCCACCTCAGTGATTATCAATTCCCAAGTTTTATTTCTTTGAGAT
Organism: Peromyscus melanophrys; assembly: GCA_902168415.1. Lineage (NCBI taxonomy): Eukaryota > Metazoa > Chordata > Mammalia > Rodentia > Cricetidae > Peromyscus > Peromyscus melanophrys. The sequence goes on along the minus strand of CABHPR010155554.1, from coordinate 54,088 downwards.
AGACACTTCAGTTATGGTAACTACTTGTTTAATATAATATCAAATTGCCAAACCACTTTTCTGTGTGCCTTTATCATGCTATTTGCCCATCAGCAATTTATGACTTACCCAGTTTCTTCATGCCTTTACTCATATTTGGGTTCAACACTATGCATTTTTAAAAGATAGATTTAGAGCAATATCTAACTGAGGTTTTATAATTGTATTCCAATGATAACAACATATGTTAACTATCTTTTCTTATTTTAAAATTTACTTTTTATTTATGGGAGATGTGGGAGCCCATTTTCAGCTTCCTCATGGCTTATCCAGCAGGTCCACATAGAGAGGATGATTAGGACCACAGGCCTGAGTGCAGGTGTCTGAGATGATTTGCACTTGGCTGTGCTGGGGGGCAGTCTTTTGCTCCACCCCTTGGCGTCTCTATAAATACCCTGGGACAGAGACAGTCGGGGCTCATTGGACTAGGTTTCGAGCCCTCTAGAGGTTATCCTTTATTTTCTATCTGTTTATCTCAACAATCTAAATCCTTCTATCTAATATTTCCTGCTGCTCGCACTCAAGAAAACTCTGGGGAACTGTGGGGTTTGTGGGTAAATGTCCCGCAGGGAGAGAGAGAAAAAAAAAGAGAAGAGAAAGTATGTGTGTATACACGAATACAGGTACTCTCTGAGGTCAAAAGAGGGTATATCTCCAGGAACCAGAGATATAGGCAGTATGAGCCACCACACATGGATGCTGAGAACTAAAATCCAGCCCTATGAAAAATCAGCAAGTGTTCCTAACTACTGAGCTATCTACTGTTATAGCCCCTAAGGTGTAGTCTATGCTTACCTCAAACTTGTCATCCTCCTGCCTCGGTCTCTTCACTATATCTTACCACTCTGAGCCACCACGCCAGCTTTTCCTCCTCCATGCAGTGCTTGGGACTGAATAAAGTGCTTCCTCTGAACCGCATTTGTAGTCCTGAGGGTCTCTCCATGTATCGCTTGTCACCTTATATTATGTTCACTGCAGTTTCTATGCCTTTTGCTCATCTTCAGAAGATTGAATGGTTGGCTTGGATTTGTACATCCAAGTATCAGAGTGAATTCCTAGGTTTCTTTGCAAGGATGTTGCCAGAGACTGTTAACGATGAGGGGTGGGTGCCCAGCAAAGCGGCCGCCAACTATGGACTGGAACTTCTGAATCCATGAGCCAAATTAAAGTCTTCTTCCCTGGGTTCTGTATGAGTTACCTGTCTCTTGCTGTGATAAGAGGCTAGGACAAAGGCACTATTAGAACAAGGATTTATTCTAGCTCACAATTCAAGGGTCCATCATGAACAAGTCAAGGAGGAAGAAGGAGATTAAGAAGCTGGACACATTGCCCCCACAATCAGCAGTAAGAAACAGATGAATGTGAGCACTCAGCTAGCTTTCCAGGTCCCCAGCCCAGGAAAGGTGCTCCCCACATTGAGAGCCAGTCTTCTTGCCAAGTTAACCTAAACTAGCAAAATCCCTAACAGGCAAGCCAAGAGGCCAACCCTGACCTGGATAATTCCTCAAATGGCATGCTCAGAGACTTGTCCCTGTGGTGATGCTAAGTCCTGTCAAACTGATCATTAATCGTAAACATACAGGTTGATTCTGCCAGCTATCCTGTCAGAGAAGAAATGTCCAGGACGGAAAATTGGTGTCACGCAAATGGGGCTACAGCTGTGATGTCACTGTGTGACACAATTCAGAAATCCTTGAAACTGCTTTGTGGAAGAAATTTAGAAAAGTTTGGAAACGTGAAATCAAAATGCCCTAGACTGACGCAATCAGAGCTTACTGGATAATTCTTGTGGGAGCTCTTGCAAAGGCCAGAATGGCAAGGAGAATGTGAAGAGTCAAAGCCCAGAAAGCTAGGCCGGCATAGTGACTGTCGAGATCGGACTCATGTTACCTTGTGGCCAAGAATTTGTCTGTGCTTAGCTTCTGACCTGAGATCTGCGGGGAACATTAGTATTAAGGAGATGGACTGATTAATGTAGAAAAGGATATATCAAGGCACTTCATGCCCCAACCATACCAAAAGGATCAGAAAGGAGAGTAGAAGCTCTTGAGATTTGGCTAATCTCTTTGAAAACGAACATAAAGTTGAGGCCATGCAAGGCATTGTTTCTGGAGATATTAAATCCACTGGAAATAAATGCAATGCCTTCTTTAGAACATAGAGAAGGGTATCAAACATTCTGTACTGAGTGTCAGAAATGGTAATGGATGATTGGATATTAACTCTACTTCATTTCAGCCTGGCTTTGGTTCCAGGCCTCATTTCTATGCCTTTGTTTCCTCCCTTGGGATGAGAATGTATATAATTTTCTTTATTATTTTACAGGGGCTAACAGATAATAATTTACCTTGAGTCTTAGAGGAAATTTAGACTGCAACTTTTGAGCGATACTGAAACTGTTGAGCACCTGAGAGATGAAGATAGCTTAGTGGATGAAGTGCTTGCCACACAAGCGTAAGGACCTGAGATCAAATCCCCAGAATCTATGTGAAAACCAAGCATGTAGCATGCCTCTAATTTCACCCCATCTGTAGAAGTTTTTATTTGGTTGCTTGTAGTGCCATTTCCTGGAATTATACTTGGGTGTAGAAGGAAGAAGAAGGGGAGTTTTCTCTTAGCTGTCTTGTCTGGACCAGAAATACTAAAACTTAAGTGATTCTTGAAAAACCTGATATGGGGGTCTAGAAAAACGGACTCTGCAGCTAAGAGCACTTGCGGTTCTTTCACAGGTCTGGCGTTCCGTTGACACCACCGACATGGCTGTCTGTCACAGTTGCCTGTAACTCTAGCTCCAGGGCAGCCAGTGCCCACTTCCTGGCCTTTACGGACCTCAAGTACACATGAGGTGCATGAACATACATGCTGGCAAAAAACCTCATACACATTAAGAATCAGCAAATCTTTAAAAATCTAATGTTGGTTGCGTCACATATCTACCGAAAATAAATTTCAGAAGCAATGCTTCTGAAACTTTGTTTCTGAAGTCTTCAGAAACGAAGTCAGAATGTTCACAATGGACTATTAAAGTCTGTACTGCAGATCAGTTTCCCCTTTTACTTATATAATCTCTTCTCCATATGGCTCATTCCATTCACAACGAACTTGCAACGTGCTATCATTTAAACCATCCAAATGTGCTGGCAGGTAAGAACATTTTTACATGCTGGTGTTTCTGCCTGAATTTCTCCTTTGTTTCTATCCACATGACCCTTTCAAATCAGTTCTTTGTCGATGTTAACGCCACCATAGCAGGGAACCTGTTTTAGCCTTGATTGTTTCCAATAATAATTACAACTTTGAGTGCTTGTATATCACTGAGTCGTTATCTTAAGTTTTTTGGGTCATAATTCTTTTTGTTTATTGTTTCATATTCAGCTCTTCATCTAGTATCTGGCCTACAGAAAACACATATAATAAAACACTTATGTAAGTTAATTCAGCAAACTGGGATCTGTGTTTATTTCCCCCAAATCTCAGATTTCAACTACCTGTGTTGTCTCTATTCATTTCCTGTAAATCCTTGATGCTATTTGATTAGAATATTCTCATGAAAAACAAAATAAATAAAAGTATTGTATTAAAAAATATAATTATATATACATACATATATATACAATTATAAAATACTTTGCTCATTCTTACCTTACATATATTTTACTGCCTTCCTAGGTTTATCATCCTTTTAACTGATGTCTTTCCCATTATATTAAACTCAACCTAGACTATTTATATGGTAAAATATCTGAGACCTTGCATGATTGGGAATTTTATTCACTTTACCTTCACATTTAAATGAAGAGTATAAATACTGAAGTGTGAAGGTTTTCTTCACCCTCACAATTTAAAAATATTACTCCATTATCTTGTTGCATGAAGTTTTAGCATCGAGACCTCCAATGGCTCTGCTCCTGTTGTTAGTTTTCTATAATGTATGACATTGTCACAAGAAAATCCAGCCTACAAAATTGTAGACATTTTCTAAATTATTAATTTTTCTTTTGAGCCAACGTTTCTGTAGAAAATTTCAATTATATTATGTTAACAACAGCAACAACAAAAATAGATTGCTTAGCTAGAGACAGTAAGGTTCTCACATATCAATTATGATTTTTTTTGTAATTATTTTGTATTTATTTTTTATTTTTAATTTATTTTTGTTTGTTTTAATTATAAATTGGCTTTTCGAAGATCCTCATGTAACACGTTAAGATTAGAAAATATCTATATCTAAGTATTCTCTAATTATTGTCAAGAGTTCTATCATTTTTTATACATAGGCTTTCATTTGTTGTAGTACATCCATTGGCATTCCTGAATACAAGCTCGCTTTGGAGACTTACATTCTTAACAACATGAAATTAATGTCTTTGCCTTATTGTTTTTCTGAACTAAAAATCTCTAGCATCTGATGATAAAAGTGTTACACATTTCTTAGATGTTTCATGATTCCCCATCACTTTACTCTAACTTTTTGTCCTTTCAGAACCCGATGTCAGTGCTATCAAGTGAATAAATACATTACCTTTCTCCTCATCAGAGGACGTTTTTTTAAAAAGAGAAATTTATACCATTAACAATAATTATGACTTTTGACACTACTGCATTAGGATTTACATCTTTGCTTGACAAGTGCATTTTCCCTTTGAAATATATATGTATATATGTATTTCTTTCAAAAATTCCCTTTTTGTTTTATATTAGCCCACACCTAGGATATTTTATATTCTAAGTCTTTTGCTTTTATGCCTTCCACCCATTATAATGTTCTCTCCGACTGTTGAAGATGAAGTTTGTGTTTACTTAAAATTTGAGAGGTAAGAGGGACCAAAAGGAGGCTTCAAAACGTTATTTTCTAGACATTGGGAAATTCCATTCTCCCATAAATGTCATCAGTAAAGTTATAAGAACCCCTCTTCCTTCTTCCCAGACCCAGACTTCAATCTGAGGCTCATGCCTCTTGTGTGGTAACATGGACTGAGAAAGGGAACAGGGAGCCAGGTTCTTCCACATTTAGTTCCTGAGGCCATCACCTTGTTACCTCTGTCCTAAAAGCACCCCAAAAGTCCCTCCCAAGTTCAGAAACATCTTAACTTTTGAGTTTGTCTTTTCCTACTTGAATTCATTCACATCTATCTTCATTATTTTTTTCTAGTTTCCTTTCTGTTGCTGGGATAAAATACTGCCCAAAACAACCTAGAAAGGACAGGATTTGTTTGGCTTAGACTTCTAGGTCATTATCCATCACTAAGGAAAATCAGGGCAGGAATTGAAGGCAGAAACCTGGAGTTTAGCAAACATGAAGGAATGCTTCTTTCAGGATTCCTCTTGGATCTTTCCCTGCTCGTGTACAACTAGCTTCTTTATGTAGCCCAGGACCACCTGCCTGGGGAATGGGGCTGGCCACAATGGGCTGGGCCCTTCTGCATTAATTAATAATCTTTATAATCCCTTGGAGACATGTCCACAGACCAAGCTGATCCAGGCAATTCCTCAGTTGAGGCTTTTCCTTTCAAATGATGCTAGGCTGTGGAATGTTAACAATGAAGGGTAACCAGGACATTAGGATTTTTTAAAAATCCTCAAAATATATAGTAATTAATCTCTTTTTAAGTTACCAATATTATTAAGCACTTAACAATATTTTTTATCATAAAACAAAACAATGATTTCAGAATGTGAGAGAAGTAACTGCTAATACTAGATGCTTACTTGTATCAAAATAGATCAATTATCTGTGGCCATTTATTAGTCTCCACATAGGCAGTCAGAGTTCAGAAGCAAGATGTCAGAGAGACTGGGCGTGCATTTGAGTTTGAGTATGCTATGGGATCCTGTGCTCTGATCATAGTCTTCTACTGTGTGGACTAGAAGGCCTAATTAATTACACTTTGAGACTTCAAATCTGTCACTGTAACCACTGTTGAACATTCCCCCTGCGCTTTCTGAGACTATATGTCTCCACAGAGGGATAAACAGTTTTTTGTTTACATTGAGAGTCATCAAACGTAAGATCTAGAAGGAAATTTAATTACATAGCCTAATCTTTAATTTTCTAGTTAGCAAAATGAGTTTCAGCTCTGATGTGTGATTTATTTATGGTCAAATGGATAAGACAATGCCAACATTTCATATCCTTCAAGTGGTTTATTTTCTGTTTTTCCAACTATGTCCTTAGTGGCTTACATTTTTTTTTGTTTTCATAAATGAGGGAATTCAAGATTTTTAATAGAATGAGGATGTAAGTCATACCTTAATAAAAGATTCTGGTTACTTCTCACACTGTAGTGAGTCCCTGGATAGAGCTCCCTTATTCTCTTTCCTAATTTTCCTGTTTACCAAATACATGCTGGGTTTTGTTACATGTCAACCTTCCTGATAGGAGTCTATCAACAAACAGTGTGAAAAGGAGCCGAAATCCATTGCTCCCCAGTCAGCTCACGAGTCTATTTTCACCTAGAATTTTATATTCCATAAATTAAATGATCTACAGTTTTGCCATCTCATAATATAAATAGCACAACTTTTCTTCCCCCATCCCTGAAGGAATTTGTCTGTGCCTTAATCTCTTACTCAGTGGAGGTAATGAAGATTTCTCATTTGCTTTTACCCAGTCAGAGCCCTGTTTCCAATGAGAAAAGTTTCTTAAAATTCAACTTAAAATCATTTTAAATGACAGTTGTTCGATTGTTCTAGTGTGATGAGAGTATTCACAAATTGGTTTTATAGATATTAGAATTTTTTTAAAGACCACAAAGCCATATTTAGATGATTCAAAACATGTAGAATATGAGGCTGTCTAATTTGGTACAGGGGTATGCAGGGGATGCGGAGGGATATAAAGACGGGTGAGAAAGAAGCAGGTGAAAGTATTAATAAACATGATGACTAAATAGGAGTTCAAGTCATTTTGATCTGAAGCACAGGATGTTTTTAGTCACAAAAATTTTGAAGCCCCTTTTCTCCAACGTTCTTATACTAACGCAAAGAAATTGATAATTTAAACATTTTATAATTAACATATAAAATGTTCTCTGAGAATTCTCCTTTTCATTCATTTTGTTCAAGTGAGGTCTTGGAAATGATAAGCATGAAAATTATTCCTGATGAAGCCTTGGAATAGAACAAAACTCATAGGTACAAATGGATGAATTGTGCACAGAGCTCCAGTTCTGCTGTCCTTAGAGAACAGAATATTATTACACCATTATCTGAAAAGGGTTTAATTATATTCCCATTATATCCATCTGCTTTAAAACCCTTATCATCACAGAACATGCTGAGAAATCTACTTTCTCCAAACATTCAACCTACAGAATCCCTTGTGTAAATCTTCAAGTTTCAATGGAGTATAGAAGCCAACTGTGCCTCTAGGGCCTTTCCTTTGATTTTTTCCTCTGCCCCACATACCATGAGTAGAGAGAAAGTCCATTAACTCTTAGTTATCTGGGAACCTATTTTACACTGTATGATTTATTTATTCATTTTTCTGAAGGGTCTTTTAATTCTACATGCTCTCTCTAAATTATTTTGATTAATTAATAACAATCTAAACATTATTTTGTAAGCTAAACTAGCCACCTTCTGAAACATGATAAGAAATCCAGAACAGAAAATACTCCCAGTAACCCAGCACTGACTGTAGAGTACAAATCCTTTCAGAAGGTATGTGGTTAAAATCAGTAGAACACTGCTACTAAAGGAGTGTCGTGTATGGCATCCTAGGAAGATAAACATCAACATTTTTACATGACTGACTTTCTCAACTTCAAGTGTACATTAGGAACAGAATGAAAAGTATATTTCATGTTACACAAAACCTTAAAAAGACAAATTCATGAATTATAAACACCTTAAACACATCAAAAATATTACTTCTAGTGACAAGGGACTTTTTTGTCTTAACCATATCCTTTTCATATATAAAATGCTTTTGAAATATTGTCAAAATTAAACAATTCAACAATACTTTTTGTTAGACATACATATATAGAAGTCTATACCAATTCTCTGTTTAAAAAGAAGTGTTTAAATTTAAAATCTTAGTTATTATTAGTATGTATGTATGAAAATATTTGAGAATGTATTTAAGTGTGAGAGTTGTGTGTGAGTATGTGAGAATGTGTGGGAGTCTGAGAGTTGTATGAGTGTGTGTGTGTGTGTGTGTGTGTGTGTGTGTATGTATGTATGTACAGTTGTGTAAGTACCACAGCATTTGTGTGTGGGTCAGAGGCCGGCCAACTTTCTGGAGTCAGTTCTCACCTTCACCTTGTTTAGGCAGGGACTCTCCTTCCCTTCTGCTGGGCTATAAATGCCAAGCTGTCTGGTTAGCAAGCTTCTGGGTAATTTTCTTGTCTCTGCCTACCACACATGCTGCAATTACGGGTGCGTTCCACAGCATCCAGATCAACCGTTTGCAATTAAAATATTGCCCAACAAGTTTATTCTTCCTCTTAGTTCTCCATCTACTTTACATACAATACATAGTATACATCATTTGGCATTAAAGAAGGCTTTGAGGTTTCAATGGATAAAGAATAACACCCTGGCCGGGCGGTGGTGGCGCACGCCTTTAATCCCAGCACTCGGGAGGCAGAGCCAGGTGGATGTCTGTGAGTTCGAGGCCAGCCTGGGCTACCAAGTGAGTTCCAGGAAAGGCGCAAAGCTACGCAGAGAAACCCTGTCTCGAAAAACCAAAAAAAAAAAAAAAATTCACCTTAAAAAAGAAAAAAGAATAACACCCCAATGTGTGCTACGTTAAGTGTCTTTTATCTACAATAGTTATTTCTCCCAAATGGTGAGATGAAGGACATCTGTAGTGCCTTAGATTCCGCTGATTTCTTATTAATGTAGGCCAGTGGGAGGTTCCTTAGCTTGTCAGAGTACAGGATGAGATGAAAGCCTTTATTCTCCCAAACACACCATGTCATAGTTACTTGCTGTGGTTCCTTCCCTCACCTGATGGCAGACAAGTTCCTCTAAAGAGCTCCCTCATTCTAGGTTCTTGTACCTGGTTCCCCAGCACAGACACCTGTCAGGACTCGGAAGTAGTAACAGATTTCCTGAGAATTTCTTCCTGAGTATAGCATCACCCCCTGTGGGTTTTTTGCGTCTTTCCCACAAAATTGCAAATAATTTTTATTACCATCTTTTAAGAAAAGGATATTATATTACATTTGCCATCTACTTTCTACCAGAAACTTAGCTTACCAAAAAAAATTTTACCTTGTTTTTCTTGATTATCGACTCTCTCTCTGCTCCCAGCTCCAATTCTTTCCAGTAAATTTATATCACTACTGTATGTTTCATTTTTGTTTTGAGATATGCTTTGATGACTCCCAGTAGGCATAATGTTAATCCTTTTCCATCAATTTCCCATTTTGGTAACAAAATTGTTATGCATCAGAAAAAATAAATTGAACTTCAAGTAGCACTGTTTTGAATTGTATTTTTTTAAGTATGTGAATTAAATGGTCACCAAATGAGCAATTTACAGTTGAAAAGCAATTCCAATTATCAAGAGCCAAGTTCCCAGGTTTCTTTTTGATGGTATTTGTAGTATATTAATTTTCTTTTAATTATATGGAAAAGCATACAACATGAAATTAGAATGAAATACAATATCTCTTTAGGAAATGACAAAGTTAATTCGTGAAATAGCATTGTGAATAGTGTGTGCTTCTTCAAAAAACTGAAATGGTAGCTCATATTGTATGTTTTAAATGAGTGAATTCCTGGTGGGTTTCTACAAAACAATACATGTAAAATTAATTAGGGCATAGATGGATAACTCCATGTAACTATTCATCATGCACCCAGAGGGAGAGAAAAATCTAATTTCTTACCATTACTTATGCCTCTTACTTTTTTGACTTAGCTTTAAAGAATGTTTTAAAAGAACATTTTCCCATGGTAAGAATGGCAGGTATTTTAAAAGTGCTTTGAAATCAAAACAAATTAATTTTTTTCTCATTAAGAAAATAGTAATAATTGAATCAATAACAAATAAATAAAATGTGAACATTTTGGTATCAAAAAATTGATAATGTGTAATTTTTATATCAAAGCAGAGGGCTTTGCCCTGCTCTGTCAGATTAGCCAGGAGTGGTTAATTAGATACCTGCATATTTATATATAACTTTTTGTTGTTGTTCTCTGAAAGTTTCTAGTTTATTTAGTACATGTGTTGGTCATATTAACCACCTCTCCCAACTTTTCCCAGAACCATCCTCCCTTTCCTACCTACCACACTTAGTATCCTCTTTTTTTTTAAATCCTTTAAGACCAATTTGTGCTACCCAGCTATTTGTGCATGTGTGGTCAAATAATCAGGGGCCTCACTCTTAGGGAAAACTGTCTTTGCTTTACCCAGCAGCTAACAATTGACATTCATTTATACATCATCTTGCAGCATTTCTTAAACTGAGATAACTGAGGAATGGTTAAAAGATAATTATAAACAAGAGATATGATCAAATATCTAATAGAAAGAGCTCATTCTTAGCGAATGACCATTCAACAGCAATTATATTGGAGCATGGTTAATTTCTATGTATGCCAAAAGAAAGCGCAAAAAGAATGTATGAGTAGTAAAAGGAAGGAGCAGTTATTACCTATACACAGTGCCTTAGAAGATCAAACATGAGAAGGACCCTCGAGGCTTTGATTGACGGACCACTGAGAGGCTGTAGCTACAGGGCTTTTTGGTAAGCAGAGAAGGTTCCTGTCCTTCTCTGCCTTCCAGCTGGTCTGCAGAAAGCTGGCCAGGCGCAATAATGGGAAAGATACCCACTGGGTTTCTCGGGAGCAATAATTACAGAAGTAACACTGATCCCTGTAAGAGTTGGGAAATTCAGAATAGAGTGAGGGCCCTTAATGCCTCCGACATAGAACGGGACAAGGAAGCAAGAGCCCCTTTCTTTGATGTTGTCGATTGGCATCCCTTCGGAGTCTTTTCCTTTTTGATCCTGGCATGATCAGACACCTGGTGGCCTGAGAATTGAACCCATATCCTCTTGAACATCAGTCAGTGCTCTTAACCGCTGAGCCAGCTCTCTATTCTCTACCGTAGACTACTAGCAATAGTCAAGAGGGTGCCTGAACTGGCCTACTCTGGTGACCAGATGACTGAATACCCTGTCATCGTAGAACCTTCATTCAGTGACTGATGGAAGCAGACACAGAGATCCAGAGATCCGCAACTGGGTGCCATGCCAAGCTCCAGGAGCCCAATCGATGAGAGAGAGGAGGGATTCTATGAGCAAGGGACATTGAGACCATAATGGGAAAAAGTACAGAGACAACTAGCCAAACTAGTGGAAATGTATGAACTGTGGACCAATAGCTGAGGAGCCCCCATGGTACTGGACTGGGCCCTCTGGATAGACGAGACAGTTGTTTAGCTTGAACTGTTTAGGGGGCCCCCAGGCAGTGGGATCGCTCCATGGATGAACTTCTTCCTATTGCTGATTACTCAAATTTTCTCTAGTGAATTCCATGCAAATTTGTATTTAGCTAATCTTTAACCCATCTACATAGACACAGAGTGTTTGCTGACCACTATTTCTTATACCATTAGCTTTAACATATTTTAATTTTGAATTTATAACATTAAAATAATATTTATATTTAGAGAGAGAATTATATAGATATTTATCATTAATTTATAGAGGTATTGTGATCATAGAGATTATTGTGATATATAGTTTTAACTGTTAACACAACCTTGAATCACTGGTGAAAAGATTATTATTGAGGGATTGTCTCTTTTGAGTTGGCTAATTAATAGATATGGGAAAACCCAGCCCACTATGGGAAGTACCATTCCCTAGGCAAGGGGGTCTCAAACCATGCAAGAGTGAATAAATCAAACTAAATAGCAAGCAAGTGAACATGCATACATTCACTTCTCTGTTCCTGACTATAGGTGTGATTTGATTAGCTGTTCAAAGTTCCTGCCTTGACTTCCCACAGTGATCGACTATAATCTGTAATTTAAACCAAAACAAAACTTGTTCCCAATAAATTGCTTTTGGTCAAAGGTATTTTATCACAGTAATAGAAGTGGAACTGGGACAGATATCTAACTTAAACTTTAGTGTCAGTTTCTCTTTATAAGACATAAATCACTGTGATGTAAATATGGAGATGGCTACATTGGCTAACATGCAATTCAGTCTACAGGCTGGTACTTCACAAAGAGAATGAGATAGAAATTATGCCCTCCAGTTGTTTATTTATGGATCAGCTGTACCTCAAACCCTCCACGTTTCTAATTCATAAGTTTATTTTAGGAATTTAACCAGTTTGAAACAGGGTGACTGTCACTTGTTAAAAAAAATCCTAAATAGGCCGGGCGGTGGTGGCGCACACCTTTAATCCCAGCACTCGGGAGGCAGAGCCAGGCGGATCTCTGTGAATTCAAGGCCAGCCTGGGCTACCAAGTGAGTTCCAGGAAAGGCACAAAGCTACACAGAGAAACCCTGTCTTGAAAAACCAAAAACAAAAACAAAAAATCCTAAATAAATCAAAAGATGTGTCTAGATTATGTTTTTTTTTTCTTTTCCATAATACACATCAATCAAGAGGTTTTCCTTTGTCCTAAAAAACATAAATATTGCCGGGCGTTGGTGGCACACGCCTTTAATCCCAGCACTCGGGAGGCAGAGGCAGGCGGATCTCTGTGAGTTCGAGGCCAGCCTGGGCTACCAAGTGAGCTCCAGGAAAGGCGCAAAGCTACACAGAGAAACCCTGTCTCGAAAAACCAAAAAAAAAAAAAAAAAACATAAATATTAATACATGAAAAATACCTTTTGCATTTTCATATTGTAGGCAAATAATGATCAAATAATATATAACATTTGCTTTTTCTTATTTTAAAGTATGTCTTAGAATAACTTTCATGATTCAATGAATAATTATGTAACATTAATAATTATGTGTCAAAATGTTGTCAGCTATTAATCACTCAGGCTTCTGTCCCCTTTTCAAAATATTGGTCACAATATAATTTTAACAACACCAATATTACTAGTATTAAATATTAATAAGCATGTTTGTTGATATTTAGAGCTGAAAGAAGTCATTGTAACCACAAAACAAGGAGCAGATATTTCTTTTTATGAAAATTCACATTTAGCCTCTTAATGGCTATTCTTTAGTCTTTTTCCATCAGAACACGTTTCACAATTCATGAAGTTTTAACAAGACTCATTCAGCACAGATTCAAAAGTATTACATATTCTGCAACTGAAGATGTGGCTCCGTTGGTAGAGTGCTTGCCTAGCAAGCACAAAGCATAGGATCTCATCCCTAGCACTGTATAAAGGAAGCATGGTGGTGCACAGCTGTTTCCCCATTCCTCTGGAAGCAAAAGCAACCCTATCAGAAGTTCCAGCTCATCCTTGATACAGTGCCAGCTCAAGGCCAGCAGGGCAGGCATGAAACCCAGTCTCAAGGAGCAAGTGTTATATACTTAGAGATTTATGACACTATGTTGTTGTCCTGGTAACTGAAAGTGGCCAGAATATGGTAGTGAGAACACACTGAGTTATGAGATGATATGCAATGGCTTCTACTTAGATTTCTAAGACCAGATACTAGATCTCTTTCATACACATTCCGACGATTCTAGAATGTAAGTTCCATAAATATTACACCATCATGTAAACTAAATCAGTATAGGAACTGATGACAATAAATAATAATAATAACAACAACAATAAAAGAAGACAGGACAAGTTACTCACTGTTGACATCATTTGGATTCTGGATCCAATTGAACTGGAACACTTCACTTTTCATCTCATGATCTTATAATTTCTATGTGAGTTCGTCTATAGAAATTATTTTTTACACATATTTACAAAGGAAACCTACACGATAAAGAAGAATGCTAACAGATTAAGTTTTAAAAATATGTAGTACACAGATTTTTATATAAATTTATTTGTTTATTTATTTTACATCCAGGCCACAGTTGCCCCTCCTTCCTCTCCTCCCAACCCCTCCCCCACCCTCCTCTTTCCTGACCCACCAATCCATTCCTCCTCCATTTCCATTTAGGAAAGGGTAGGTCTCCCATGAACATCAACAAAACATGGCATATCAAGTTGCTATAAGACTAATCATTTCCCCATGTACTAAGGCTGGGCAAGGCAATCCAGTAATAGAAGTAGGGTCCCAAAAGCTAGCAAAAGAGTCAGAAACAGCCCCTGTTCCCACTGTTAGGAGTCCCACAGGAAGACCAAGCTACATAACTCTAAAATATATGCAGAGGGCTTAGGTCAGTTCCATGCAGGCTTCCTGGTTGTTGGTTCAGGCTCTATGAGCCCTTATGAACCCAGATTAGTTGATTCTGTGAGTTTTCTTGCATTATTCTTGACCCCTCTGGGTCCTACAATCTTTTCTGCCCTCTTCTGCAGGATTATCTGAACTCCATGTTGGTTGTGGGTCTGCATCTGTTTCTATCAGTTGATGGATTAAGCCTCTCTGATGACTACTGGGCTAGGCACCAATCTATGAGTATAGCAGAATAACATTAGGCGTCATTACATTGACATTTTTTTCCCTCCAGTCAAATTTGGCTCTATCCTAGGTCTCTGGGTCATTCAGCCTGTGGATTCTGGTGCTCCAGGTGGTGTCCAGGCATGGGTTTACTCTCCTAGTATGGGTTTTAGGCTAGACCTTGCTTGGCCACTCCCTCAATCTCTAGGCCACCCTTACTCCAGCACATCCCCTAGGCAAGACAGACTGTAGGTCAAAAGTTATACGACTGGGCTGGTTTTCCCACTCCCTTCCCTTCAAGTCTTACCTGGTCACAGGAGATGGCCATTCAGGCTGTGCATCCACTGTTTCTTGGAGTCTTAGCCAGAGTGATCCCAATAGATTCTTGGGAGATTCCCTTGCACCAGGTTTTACCTGACTCTCATAATGCACCCTCTTTCCAGTAGTCTCTTTCAGTAGTTTCCCCCTCCATCCCATCCTCAAACCTGATCACTCGTGTTCCCATCCCCACATGCCTGCAGTCAATTCACGAAGTCTCTTTTATTTCCCCTTCCTAGGGAGATCCGTGTGTCCCCCCTTGAATCCTTCTTCTTACCTAGTCTCTCTGGTTCTGCAGACTGTAACATAGTTATCCTTTATTTTATACCTAATATCCACTTATGGGACAGTACATACCATGTTTGTCTTTCTGAGTCTGGGTTACCTCACTCAGGATGATTTTTTTCTAGTTCCATT
The DNA here is from genome assembly GCA_902168415.1 of Peromyscus melanophrys. Lineage (NCBI taxonomy): Eukaryota > Metazoa > Chordata > Mammalia > Rodentia > Cricetidae > Peromyscus > Peromyscus melanophrys. Next base: position 38,812 of record CABHPR010155554.1, on the reverse strand, counting down.
TATTTGCCTTCAAATTTCCCGATGTCTTTGTTTTTAACAGCTGAGTAATACTCCATTGTGTAAATGTACCACATTTTCTCTATCCAATCCTCAGTTGAGGAACATCTAGGCTGTTTCCAAGTTCTGGTTATTACAAATAAAGCTTCTATGAATATAGTTGAGCAAGTGTTCTTATGGTATGATTGAGCATTCCTTGGGTATATGCCCAAGAGTGGTATAGCTGGGTCTTGTGGTAGATTGATTGCCAGTTTTCTGAGAAACCATCACACTGATTTCAAAAGTGGCCATAAAAGTTTGCACTCCCACCAGCAATGGAGGAGTATTTCCTTTGCTCCACATCCTCTCCAGCATGAGCTATCACTTGTGTTTTTTATCTTAGGCATTCTGACAGGTGTAAGATAGAATCAGAGTCATTTTGATTTCCATTTCTCTGATGTCTAAGGATGTTGAACATTTCTTTTTTTAATTAACATTTTTTTCTTTATTTTATATACTGACCACAGTTTTCCCTCCCTCTTATCCTCTCGTTCCCTCCCCCTGGCTCCCTTCTACCCCCCCTCCCCATCCACCCACTCCTCCTCTGTCTCCATTCAGAAAGAGGCAGGTATCACATGGGCTTGAACATAGCATGGCACATCAAGTTGAGGTAGGGAAACTGTCAGGAATCCACAAAGATGGCCCAGCTAAGACCCCTAGCAGTATTGGAAAGGGTGCCTGAATTGGTCATCTACTGTAATCAGATTGGTGACTACCCTAATTGTCATCACAGAGCCTTTATCTAGTAACTGATGGAAGCAGATGCAGAGATCCATAGCCAAGCACTGAGCTGAGCTCTGGGAGTCCACCGGAAGAAAGGGAGGAGGGATTGTATGAGCCAGGGGAGTCAAGGTCATGGTGACAGAGATAGCTCTCCTGAGCATGTGGGAGCACATGGACTCTGGACCAACAGGTAGGGAGCCTGCATGGGACCAACCTAGGCTCTCTGCTTAGATGTTAGAGTTGTGTAGCTTGGTCTGTTTGTAAGGCTTTTGGGAACCTGTTCCCCTGTTGGATTACCTTGCCCAGTTTTTATACAGGGTAAAAGCTCACTCCTATCTCAAAGTGATGTGCCATGTAGAATATTTCTTTAGGTGTTTCTCTGCCGTTTGAGATTCTTCCATTGAAAATTCTCTGTTTACATCTGTACTCAATTTTTTAATTGGATTATTTGGGCAGGTGATGTCTAGTTTCTTGAGTTCTTTATATATTTTGGAAATCGGCCCTCTGTCAGATATGAGGTGGGTGAAGATCTTTTCCCATTCCATAGGCTGTTGTTCTGTCCTATTGATCAATGTAATCAAATTGAAGATCCAGACATAAATCCACATACCTATGGACACTAGGTTTTCAACAAAGAAGCCATAATTAGACAATGGACAAAGAAAGTATCTTCAACAAATGGTGCTAGTCTAACACAATGTAGGCATGTAGAAGAATGCAAGTATCTATCATCCTGCACAAAAGTCAAGTCCAAGTGGATCAAAGACCTCAATATAAATTCAGATACATTAAACCTGATAGAAGAGAAAAGTGGGAAATAGCCTTAAGCACATTGGCACAGGAGACAACTTCCTGAACAGGACACCAATAGTGCAGACGCTAAGACCAACACTTATAAATGGGACCTCATGAAACTGAAAATTTTATGTAAGTCAAAGGACACCATCAATAGGACAATACATAGATTTTTAAGTGGATGATATTTGTCTTTTCCATATATATTCCAAGCCATGGTTCGATAAGTTAAGCTAACTTTTGTTAGTACTCTGGTCAAAAAATAGACTTGCTGATTTAATTTTAATTTCTTTTTTTTTTGAGGCTTTTATTCTTCTCTCATACATTACAACCCAGCTGCAGTTTCTCCTCCTTCCACTCCCCACAGCCCTTTCCTCCACCTCCCCTCTCTAATGATATTAAAGATTGTTTTCTTATACAACGACTGTTAGAACTCCCTGACTGACTGTGAATTGCCTGTTCACATGTTTTGTTTTACTCTCATTCTAGAATCACAGTTGTGACACGAGATTTTCATGTAATTTGCCTTGTAAATCAAGCTAGCCTCTTACACCATTACAGGGAGTTTCTTCAAGCTCGCCCTCATGTTTTTTTTTTTTTTTTTTTTTCTAGACTGTCCTCTATTCTTACTGCCTCTTGCCTCCCGCTTTCTTCTCCATTCAAATATTTTTTTTGCGTGACATCTTAGGAACTAAGACAATAATAAAAGAACTATGCAATGCGGTTACACATTTTTTTCACACTGAGGACCACTTAGAGGTGTTTCAAACAGATTCAGGAATTAAAAATGACCAAAAGACTTTTTTTCATTTATTAGAATAAGGAAGTAGCATATTTCGCTAAATGGTAATACACATCATTTCCCAAAAAGCCATTTAGAAATAGTTAACTTGTGAGCCTATCCATGGAAACATAGTCTCATACAAAGTCTCTTTTGATGAAAAAAACTAATAAACACAATAAATTTAGTATTTTTTTCTGTAAACAACAGCCTGAACATGTTGCTCACACCTGGGAGGGTACGATAGCAGTTGGTGCAGCTCAGGTGAGCATGTTCCAAGAGCACCCAGTCTCACCCAGCTGCTCACTAATTGCCATTTGATTTCAGCATTTCACAGCTTTAACATTTTAATGTTAATTTTGGGCATATGTTATTATTGCAGTGTTTCCAAAATACAACTCATTTCCACAATACTGTCACGATTTTTTTTTTTTTGCTACCGCTTAGAAAGAAGCAAAGGATGAACATAATGAGGCAGAGATTGAAGCCGTGTGTGTAGGTGTAAGCATTGCGTACACTAGGGTATACAGAGGACACGAAGAGGGCCCATGGATAAGCCAGGAAACACAGCTCCACTTTATGCAGCTGTGCGGTAAGTGCTCCTGAGATCTGAAGGAGCGTAGGCCTTCAATCTTAATAAAAACTCAAACACTGGCCGGGTGGTGGTGGCGCACGCCTTTAATCCCAGCACTCGGGAGGCAGAGCCAGGCAGATCTCAGTGAGTTCAAGGCCAGCCGTGGGCTACCAAGTGAGTTCCAGGAAAAGGCGCAAAGCTACACAGAGAAACCCTGTCTCGAGAAAAAAAAAAAAAAAAAAAAAACCTCAAACACAAATGAAATACCATTCAACTCCTATATACCATATGGATAGACACAATGTAGCCTTTGATTTATTTTATAAAGGTTTGCAAAGAAGGCTTTTGCACTTGCAAATGAATGGGTTACAAAAAAAAATGTGTATATGTCATCTGCTTTATACTCCTGTCCATAGCACTGGCTGTGTTCTGACTATTCATGAAAGTTCGCCGACCACTCAATGAAGCCAGAAAGCCTGAAAATGTGCCTGTTGACATGGGCAGAGTTTGATCATCATGGCTACTCCATGCTGTTGCATTTTACTCGGCTTTTCAAAGCCATCCATGAAAATATGAGCACACTAGAATGGCATTTGCTTTGCTAAAAGAGTCTGTGACTTTTCAAATATCGTGCAGCAATTGGTGGACACTAGCACAGGTGTTAAAACTACTCACACAAATGGCCACTCACGGCCTGTGTTCTCTGACATTCTCATTCTCTCTGCACTTGTGGAGCTTTCTTTTGCTTGACATTAAAATGACTTTTTATTGATTTCTCTACTTGGAGTGAGGGTGTGGAAGGGCATTTTACTAAAATAGCAATCTCCAGATGTGGGGAGGGTCAAGGTTAAGGAATGCAACCGGTGTCTATGGAGGTAGCTTGTAAGTCTGCTAATAAATTAGAGCTGGCAGATGACAGCTATAGGTGTCTGTCCTCTGTATACTCCTGGAAGAATAAGTTCTCATCATAGTTGTCAGCGATTATGCGCTACGTGAAGATGGGCTTGCTGATCAACTGATGACTGACATTCTCCTTGGATCACCACAAGTCCTTCACAGGAGGTGCTTGTCACTGAAGAATCATAAATAAAAATAAATCAAATTAATTCTTTCATCAAATGGCTCTGCAAAAAGCATATCATTAAAGTGTCCTTTAAAAGTGAATGAAAAGGGAAGTATTTGTATATGTTTGCATTCATTCATAAAATAGGATCACCATTAGAAAAATCAGTAAACATACAGTGAAATTTCTTCTAAACTAGGGGTTATGTGAGTATTTAGTGAGCCAGAAGGTTCACCAATGGTAACTTCAACTAAATACACAGGCCTTGGATTTCATTATAAAATATTTCAGATGTACGAAAAGATATAAAAAAATATAATAGGATCCATACATGTGAGCCTGTAAAGTAATTTAACATGAAGCATTTCAAAGACTGGAAAAGCCCTCTATTTGTCATCTAAATGTATTTTTGATCAATTTTTAAGTGTCTCTTCACATTATATTGTCCTAAACATTATAACATAATATGGTATTGTTTGGTTTACCTTAAATTCCATAAAAACTATATCGTATTATCCTAAATCATATTTTTAATTCAGCATTATATTTTGAAATAATGCAAGTAGCATCAATTCATTAAATTTTAGCATTGCATAGACAAAGTAGTGGCATACATATAAATAAATGGTTCCTGTGAGCATCTTAATACATATCTTATGTGTACAAGAGTTTCTATGATGTATATTATAGGGAAGTGGTTCTCAGCCTTCCTAATGCTTGTGACCCATTAGTACACTTCTTCATGTTGTGGTGACCCCCAACCTTAAAATTATTTTGTTGCTACTTCATAGCTGTAATTTTTCTACTTTTATGAATCATATGTAAATATCTGACCTGCAGACATCTGATATGTGACCCCTAATTGGGTCACAACCCATAGGCTGAGAATCACTGTTACAGACTTAAATTTATAAACCAAATCTAAGATGGCTGTTTTAGTTATCTTTATCCATTTCATCATTTATTCTTTTATATAATAGCTAACATTGAACATTGGACAGTCTGATTTCCATTTTCTAATTAATCATGAGTGTCTGTGTGTGTGTGTGTGTGTGTGTGTGTGTTGTTGTTGTTGTTGTTGTTGTTGTTGTTCATAAGCCACTGACATGAGTTTTCTCTTCTTTAAATTCTCAATTCATATAATCTATAATTTTTGTCAATTGTGGTTTGGATGCATTATGACTTTCCTCTTGCTATGTTTGGTTTTCTCTGTTATAGACACTAACTTTGGAGTTGTAGAATTATCAAAAGTATCCTCCTAGGCTTTGCTTGTCCTTTCCTCTCTTGAAGTTAACCTTTCAGAGAAAGAACATTATTGTTTTAATGCACTCAAATTTATCATGATTTTTCCTGTGTGCTTTCTTTCTGGGCTTGCTTGAGAAATACTTTCCCACTCTGAGTACAAAAATATCCTTCAGCACGGCTTGTGAAAATTTTAAATGTGATGTTCATATTTGTTTCCATGTTCTGCTTAGATTGGTTTTTGTGTGATCTGAGATAGAAGCTTAATTTCGTCCTTTGCCATTTAAATATCGATATTGATCATGCATGCATTTGGAGTATTTTTTTATAATTTTCAATCTAGCATGTTAGTTGCTTTTAACTATGATATTAATCCAGGTACCCTGCTGCATCCTAACTCCAGAATGCTAGAATTACAGGTATGAGTCACCACACCCAGTTCAAGTAACAATTACAGGTCAGCGTTGTGAAAGTCCTTAATAATATTATACCAAAAAATAGAATGGGATTCACTTAGAGGGAAAAACTTCGGTTTGGAGAGAAATTGAATATGAGAAATTAGAAAGAGTAATATTTAAAGAAGTTGACTTGACTTTTTTTTGAGTAGACATTTGACAGTTATTAAAAGAGTGCTAGATGCCAGGGCTTATTGAATAGGTGGTACTGAACTGTGATCTATTTAGTAAATAATTCCTGAAGGTCAAGGAATTTCAGTCTCTTTGACTTGATGCTTACCTCAGAAAATGCAAAGCTAAAATCTAAACAGAAAAAAGTGCTGCTTATACATATGAAAAAATATTACTGTAAGGCTAATAGATTTCTCTTCTTCACTACTAAACATAAGAAAATGAAAAAGGACTTTAATTTCAGCTATTATACTAAAGTCTAAGTATAATATCTCTATCATATGGAAAACTGTGAATATTTTGAATTACTTTTGATGTAAGCATAATAGAATTATACAAATCCTTCTACATAAACTTTAATGTGAAGAAAATTCTCCAATAGTGGTTCCTTGTGAAGAATTTTATATGGATGACATTTAATTCTCCTCTAAAGTTTTTTCTACTTTTCCAAATTTTTTTGCAAGTTTACAAATGTTATGTTGAGAGGGAAGAAGCCAATGCTATTATGTTTAAGATTCTGAATTTCTATAAGAATACAATCCTCCCTAAATATTCATTCCAGACTTTTGCATTTGTGAGTTAAAGATAGTCAGCTCTGTGCGACTTGCCTGAGCTGTTGGTGTCGTACATAGTTACTGTTCTTTAAGGTTAACCGCGGGCATCATGTTTCTCCTGTTCAGTTTGTCACTGCATACCTTGACATCATACGCTTCGGTGATTCCTTTCACTGTTAGAAGTTGCTACAGAATAGACAATCTTTGGGACAACCATTGGGGTGTCCTTCAGTGGCTGTTTATGGAGATACGTTTCCTGCCCCATTCTCTGATTGTTTTCTCCCACACATTCACATACAGAATGCTAGTGACTTTAATACCTTTAACAATCTGTTCATCTCCAGTTGTGAAAAGTACCTAATGCTATCCTTGAAGATGCCATCTGCCAGCATCTTGTCTCAAGTGTTCCCATTGTGAAACAGATGATGTCTCATTGCTGTCCTGTAACACACATCCCTTCTCCTTCTTACATTGTGTATGGGACCACATCACTAGCTGTCTGCTACCTGTTTTCATTTGATTTATTTAATGGAAAGGGGACCCTTTAAAAGCTACTCAGTGCAGGCTTTACAGTTACAGGCACAGAGCCAAACATAACTCTTCTTCGCCACCTACAATGCATGTAATATTAAAGGGGTCCTCTCTCGTGGTTTTGTTGAAGGCAGTTCTGCTAGAGCTAGGAGCTGCTTGTGTTTGTTCATCAGGGACCCACTGTGAGCTGAGTTTTACCATCATTGGGTGGCCCCTGCCAGCAATTAACACACTATATGCTGACCATTCTGGCAAAACTGACATCAAACCCTGGTGCCAGAAAGGCAAGATCAATCTTGCAAATAGGATGGCCATCTGTTGGCACTGTTAGTTCTTCCTGTGGGGCTCAGAGATGATACTAACAGCCATGCTGCCCACTTCAACGGCAACCCCAGGTTTCATTTTTTTTAACTGTTAAAAGTGTTTTTGTTACTACCTTGTTCTCTAGGATAAAAACCACTAGATTTAATGAATTAAATGCTACAAAAACTTTACTGTCTAATATCAGCAATACAAATTTTATTTTGTATTGTATTTGTATTTGTATTGTAAGAAGTCAGCCTTTTGGTATTTGTCCATCAAGGATTATGAAGTCAAGAGAACACTAATTGATCCCTGACATCATCTCAGTCCAAGGGTTCTATAAAAATTCACAGAGCCAAGTAAAATTTGAATATATGATAAATAAGAATACTGGAGTGATACTATACTAAAATTTATACATCTTTACCTGAACTTCAAAATTAGTTAAAAGTTCTATATTCAATATACAATACATCTAGACTGAATGTTTGATTAACATCTAATTAATGATCCATGGCATTTTACCATCTTCCACTATCATTATAGTTAAAAACCTTTATTGAAATTCTTTAGTTGTATAAGAGCAGACAAATACACACAAACATTTACCCACCATATTAGTAAAATGTTTAAGTTTTATTAATGACTCTACTACTATTCTGCATGATACAATTTTATGAACGTAATTATTTGACAATTCCTCACATGTATAAAGTGCATTCTGGTTACTACCCCTTCCTCTATTTATCTCCCTCCCCTAATTTGTTCAGGATGATAGACAGATACCTAAGTAATGGAAACAATCTAAATATCTTTCAACAGATGAATGGATAATAAATATGTGGTGCATTGACACCATGGCATATTATTCAGCTATTAAGACAAATGAAATTGTGATAATTCAAGTAAATTGATGAATGTAGAAAAGAATATATTGAGTGAAGTAATCTAGACCCAGAATGACAAACATCAAATGTTCTCTTTCATCTGTGGTTTCTAGCTTCAAATCTTTAGATATAAGCATAGCTACCACTCATTAAAGAAGCTTCTCTCTATAGCAGGTGACTACTATACTAGTTAGAATTACTACTGCTGTAAGAATGTACTAGGTCCAAAAGCAACTTGTGAAGAAAGGGTTTATTTGGCTTACATACCCAGAGTTACAGTCCACGAAGGAGGCCAAAGCAAGAACTCAAGCTTGTCAAGAATCTGGAGGCTGTAGACTGGGCTGCCAGGAATGCTGACGGCTTAGAATTGTTGTCTGTCCTGTGGAGAGCTTGGAAAACCCAAGGGCCAGACCAGGTCGGCCCCTGCTCTGACAGACAGTGCCTGTGTTCCTCATGAAAGCGCCAGTCTATAGAGTTCTGGGGGATCTAGCTGTGTGGGGTCTCCAGGAATAGAAACGTGTTTCCCTATGGGACCATAATCTCAGTCACATGATAGGGACTGGGGTAGCTCTGGGATTTTTCCCCCCTTAGCTCAAGCTTCTAAAAATATCCATATAGTGAAAGTTGGGAAAAGAGCAAATATGAATGGTGAATTTTATTTTTTATATTCATTAATAAGAGCTATTGTGCTTGGACATGATCAATCATATGACATGTTATGGTTTTTGTTTTGCTTATTCTGAGTTTTGTTATTTAATTTCCTAAAAGCTAAATAAATGCCATTTTCACTTTTCTTTTGAAAAAAAAAAGAGAAAAAAAAATTTAAAAAAAAAGAATCTGGAGGCAGGAGCTGATGCAGAGGCTGTGGAGGGTGCTGTTTACCAACTTGCTCATCATGGCTTGCTCAGTCTGCTTTCTTATAGGACTAAAGGTCAGCAGCCCAGGGATAACATGACCCACAACCGGCTGCCCCTCCCATATCAATAACTAATTAAGAAAATACGCTACAGCTGGATCTTATGAAGGTGTTCTCTCAAAAAAAGTTCCATCCTTTCAGATGACTCTAGCTTGTGTCAAGCCAACACAAAGCTAGCTAGGACAGATGTCATCACAGAAAACTATACCTGGACACAATGCAGAGATCAAATGATCATAGGGAGCCCAACCATAATGGCTACATCAACATCACAACTTTTGTGTCTGTGGCTCAGGAAAGATTGCTGAAAGGAAGGTGGAAATATTGTAAGTGCCAAAATATCAGAAAGTCTGCTGTGAGACAATCTCTCCCAGAAATGACAGCATATACAAGAGCAGAACAATGGCAATATCAATGGACCTGTTAACATCGAAGAGGGGATATTTTGTGGCACTTTCCACTAGACAGAAAATTATAGGCCATTAACAACTAGCATGTATTATTTACTTATCTAGGTTCTCTGAACAAATATCTGACAAGAAGACCCATCCACAGTGACTCAGTTCCCTATAGTTATACCCCACCTTAAGTCTTACCCTCCTCTGGGAACCAATTTTCGAAGCACGTGAGTCTATGGGGGATAATTCACCTCCAAACCACAATACTCCGACTTGAATTCTAGAAAGTTTTAGACATTTCTAGACATTTTTCCCTCAAATTGCTGAGAACCAAAGAACAATATAGTTGAATACAGGTGTTACTTGATTTTGATGATAGACTTGCTTAACTCCTTTGTTGCTACTACTTTGAGCTCTACTACCATTAACAAATTTCTCAAGTGATAAAAAATGTGGAGATTTTCTTGAAAATGGCATCTTTTGAAGCCATAATTTGTAAATACTTTAGGACTTACTCTCTGCTCCCCTCAATGACTACTGATGATTCATCTCTCTCTCTAAAAAAAAAAAAGTAAGTTCTTATTAAATAAAAATTCTCACCAAAATGCTTCTTCATTGGATTTGTGATTTGTTCATATATGTACATAGATACCTCAGCTACACAATGTCCAAAATGACACAAATTAGAGTCATTGTCACAGCTGTAGTCATACTCAGACCCAGATTAGAAGTAATACAAATAAATGCTTATCAACAGGCAAAAGCAGAAATAGTCATTATATTCATTCAACTTTGAAAAGGTAAGATGGCAGCATTTCACAAATACTTTCTTCCAAGTTTTTCAATTTTTTTTTTTTTTTTTTTTTTTACTTTTTGATTCTTTGTGAGTTTCACATCATGCACACCAATCCCACTCATCTCCCCATCCTTCCATATCTGCCCTCTGCCCTTGAAACCTCTGGTAAAAACAAAACATAAAAGCAAATCAAGACCAAACAAAAATCTTGCTGTGGAAGCTGCAGTGTGCCACGGTGTCTCACACAGTACACCCCTTTGTCCAAATGGCTTTACCTGAAGATGTTCATTATAATGAGTTATTAGTCTGGTCCAAAGCCTCTGGCTTCTGCTAAACTGTCAATAGTGAATACTCACCGGGATTCCTCTTGGATACCCTGCTGTTACCCTGTGTCATGGAGATCCTGCAGCTTTGGTTTGTAGATCCTGCCCCTTCACATACTCGACCCATTCTTAGATGGGGTAAGTTTTGGGGTGGGCCAACTCAAAGCTCTGGATCTGGGCCTGGGTGGTAGCTGAGTTGTTCAGCCTGCCTGTTCTTCTGCACCCACACCATCAGGGCCAGCTCTCCCACTTTGCCCAGACAAGGGATGAGGCCCGCTCTCCTGCCTGTGGCAGCTAGAAAGGTGGAACCCGCTCTCCTGTGCTCAAGCCATCAGTGCCAACTCTCCCTCACCCACACCACCAGGGTCAGCTCTCCAGCATTGCCCTGGGGAGGGGTGGGACAAGCTCACTCGAGTACCATAGCCAGATAGGG
>CABHPR010155554.1:12214-27821 GCA_902168415.1 Peromyscus melanophrys | reverse complement strand
TGGGGAGGGGTGGGACAAGCTCACTCGAGTACCATAGCCAGATAGGGGTAGGGCCAGCTCTTCTGCTCTCAAGCCCTCAGGGCCAGCTCTTCCCTAACCACACCATCAGGGCCAGCTCTACTGCATGGTGATATTTTATTTGTGCTGAAATGTGATATTTTATTTATGCTTTGATAAATAAAGCTTGCCTGGAGATCAAGGGGAAAAGTCCAGCCATTTTAGGTAAACAGAAAATCAGGCTCACACACCCTTAATCCGATCACTTATCAGGCAGGGTCTCTGTATGTTCAAGGCCATGCAAGGGAACACAGCCAAGAGTGGTGACACACACCTTTAATCCTAGTACCATTCATAGAGACCTGGAGGTCTGTACAGACAGACAGTGACAAGGAAGTGAGGTAGATGGGCTAAGATAGCCAATGAGGGACCAGAACAGAAAGGCAATAAAGGCGTGGGTAAGACAGGAAGTAGCTCCCATTTGGAAGCTGCAGAGTTGGTGAAGTAAGGTTGACTGGTGACTTTCCCTATTTCCCTGATCTCTCTAAGGCTTTCACCCCTATATTTGGCTCCATGTTTTTTATTTAATAAGACCATTTAGAAATTTGTCTACATGACTGTGCTACCCAGGGGAGGTGCAGGGCATGTTCTCCCTAGTGCTGCAGCTGCTGAGGGGCAAGGCCAGCCCTGCACAGCCCTTAGACATCATCATGACCCATTGTGGCAGCCCAGACCAGGGACATCTTCAGGTCCTTTGATGGTTTCATGGGCCATGGACATCAACCGAGACCCATGCTGCTGCAGGGATGTGAAGCCAGACATGACCCTTGGTAGCAGCAAAGGCTGGGACATCACCCTGGCCTCACTTGGCAGCACAGGCTACTCTTATTAGGGTATTCCTTACTCTCCAGTTCTGTCTCTCTTCGCTGTACCAAAACCATTCTGCTTCTCATTATCTCCCATCTCTCCACCATATACTTGCTCATCTTAGTGGCTCCTGCCCTTCCTGCCATGTGTGGCCGTGGGCGGGGCCCACTCAAGTGTCTTCTGTCTGCTGCATGTTTTAAGTTAGATACAAAAGAGTGTAAAATTTGATTTAATTCAAGTAAAATTCATGAAATGCAAAAGAAAACTCTTATTTGGGAGGTTAATAAAATTGGGTTTACTCAGTAGAGAAATGAAAAAAATACAGATTTCAAAACAATAAAAACAAGCCTCATGGGATAAGTGAGATTTTCTGTCCTGGTTTGCCTACTGTTCCAGTAAGTGTATAAACTTGTAGAAAAAGTTATTGTGACCATTCTCCAGGCATCAGTCTTATCTGGCCTCTGGAAACCAAATTGGAGACCTGGCTTCCTCTGCTTTGGCCTCATTTCAACCCAGTGACAGAAAGATATCTCATGCTTGTGGGTAGGTAGAGTCAGTATTGCAAACACAACCAATCTCCAAAAGCACTTTACAGATTTAAGGTAATCTCAATGAAGAGCCCCATGCCATTTTTCACATAAATAGAAAAAACAATCTTAAAATTGAAGTGGCATCAATAATTTTAATGGTCAACATCTGGAATCACCTGGGAAGCTTTTCACTGAGGAACTGTCTCCATCACATTGGTCTTTGAGCACATCTGTAGGAGCTTGTCTTAGTTATGTCCACTGATGTGGGAAGATGCAGAACACTGTGGGCAGCATCATTCTCTAGGCTCAGCTCCTGGACTGTCTAAGAGTAGAGAAGGTGAACTTCAGAGTGCATATATTTCTTGTACTCTGTTCCTGATTACAGATGAGATGTTATCACCTGCTGAAACCATCTTCCTTGGTGAGTGCTCCAATGGCTGGTGACCTGAATTATTAGTTCAAATAAATTTCCTCCCTCAGTTACTTTTTTGCCAGGATATTTTATCAAAGCAACATAACTGAAACCAGGGCACAGGGAAGCAAAAGATCAATAGTCAAAGCAATCTTGAGCAAAAAAAAATAATAATTCTGAAGGCATTGCCATGCCTGATTTCAATTTCAATACAGAGCCACAGTAAAAACAAAACAAAATAGTATAGTAGTGGCACAAAAAGACATATAGATGGATTTAATATAATATAATGGAATTGAAAGGAATGGGAAGACCCAGAGTTAAGCCCATTTGATTGTAGCCAGCTTTCTTTAACTAAGGCACCAGAAAATATTATACACTTGAGGAAAGAGACCAGTTTCAACAAATGGTTCCAGGAAAACTGAACATCTACATGTAGAAGAATAGAACTAAATCCATTTTTCTCACCCTAAAAAAAAAATCAACTTCAAATGGATTGAAGACTTCAACTTAAAACCTGAAACTATGAAACATCTACAGCAGTGGTTCTCAGACATCCTAATGCTGCGACCCTTTAGTACAGTTCCTCAAGTTGTAGGGACTCTCAACCATGAAATTATTTCTTTGCTACTTCATAAGTCTAATTTTGCTACTCTTATGAAACAGTAATGTAAATATCTGATATGCAGAATATCTGATATGTGACCCCTGTAAAAGGGTCATTCGATCCCTCAAAGGGGTCATGACCCACAGGTTGAGAACCACTGTGCTAGAGACAAGGCAGGATGTCACCATTAGTCATAGGTAAGTACTTCCTAAATAGGACTCCAGTCACTTAGTAACTGAGAACAACAATTGACGAGTGGAATGTTGAAAAGTTAAGAAACATCTGTACAGTAAAGGAAACTTGAATAAATCAGCAAGGCAACCTACAGAATAGGTGGAAATCTGTTACAGCTATATTTCCTACAGAGAATTAATGTCTAGAATATATAAAGAACTAGATACACATAAAATGTATAAAGAAAATAGTAACTTAGATAAGTAGTTGTTATTCATCAATTCTTGATGATGTCACTACCATGTGCTCCTGACACAACATGACATCAAGGAATATCAGCTAAGTAATATTCTTCCCCAAACACACAACATCAAGTTGTTTTAGAATTTACCAAACTAAGACACATTCTATGCAACACTTTTGCATGCTAAAATCCAAAACTGATATAGCTCTAGACCCAAAGAAATTATAGAAACATAACTAATAATTTTCATGAATGAAATCCTGAACATAAAAACATTTTAATAGAATGACTGATGAAGCATAGATAAATTCCACAGTCTAGTGCGTTAAGTGATTTTATTTATTTATTTATTTATTTATTTATTTATTTATTTATTTATTTATTTATTTTGACAAATACACCATAATAATATAAGAGCAAAGTCTTGTAAGTTACTAAAATTAAATGAGATTTTTGGAAAAGGTATCTTTGTAACTTTTCCTCCATTCCAAAGTTAAGCTTTTGTTTGCTTGTTTGTTTGTATAAAGAAATACAGACCAGTGTGTAGCTAGAGTTTTTCTCTCCAGGTCCTGCCAAGCCCCGGCAGTTCCATAGCCCACTTACAAAATAAACACACAGATGCTTATATTATTTAAACTGCTGGGCCATTAGCTCAAGCCTACCATTGTCTAGCTCTTACACTTATACTCAGACCATTTCTCTTAATCTATATGTTGCCACATGTTCCATGGCTTTACCTGTTGTCTTTACATGTTGCTCCCTGGATGGCAGGCTGGCATCTCCTCCCAACTTCCACCTCCCAGCCTCTCCTCTCTGTTTATCCCGCCTATCCTATACTGGCTAATCAGCGTTTTATTTATTCACAACATACTGGACATCCCATAGCACCAGTGCCTGAACCTATAGAAAAAAAAAAAAAAACAACAACAACAACAACAACAACAACAAACTAAAAGGGAATCTGGCAAATTTCACACTAAGATAATACAGGACTCATAATTTCCTTAGGCCCAGCAGACCCAAAATACCAGATTTTCTTTTTTAAAATGTGACCCCAAACACCTAGATTTCACAGACAATGATGATATGCACAAAACCAGACTATCTTTGACCTCAGCTGTGAGTTGGCCTAATGTTATCTTTATTGCTTTTGAACGATTCGGTAGAGAAATATATTAGACAAGCTTAATTTTTTAACTTTAATTTTAATAATGATTTACTAAAGCAAGATGATTTCAAGGACCTTGTCAAAAATGTATTTGTGAAGCTGAGAGAATATTTTTAATGTGTTTTAATTATATTTCTATTTCTTGCACATTCTAGCCATGGAAGTCACATAGTAATAACTAATAACTTGGTTGCTATGGTTACTCTGCAACTGTGATGTAACAAAGAAAATTATTAAAACTTTTTATAAAGAGGCAAATATAGCTTAGCTTTGCAAAAATGTCATTAATAATTTCAGGACAGAAAGATGAATGTATTTATATTGGAAACTCAAAAAAACACATATTAAGGGGCAAAACTATGTGCCCTTGAGAAATAGAATTTCCCTTCTGAAACGAAAACAGTTTCAGAATCATTATGGTAATCATCCCCTTGCATTCAATGTGTGAATATATTTGCATAGGATGGCACTTAATATTGAATATACAAAAAATATGGGGCAGAAGCAGCAAATGTAGTCTGTGTGATGAACAAGAAAGTGCACCCAATAATGGCCCTAGGGTTGATGAAGGTATGAAATCCTTCAATCTGTTTGTCACACACTTCATCCCAGAATTGAAAAACTGTTTTGTGTAACTGTTCTTCTTCCTTGGTGATTGTATGTAAATTGCATTAGAAAGACAGATAGCCATCTGAATCTAAAAAAGTTCAAGGTATGTTTTATGAGTGTGTGATATATTTATGTGTGTGCAGGTACATGTACAAATACCTGTGCCCACAGCGGCCAGAGGTTGACATCAGATGTCTTCTATCACTCTTTACATGATGTTTTGAGCCATAGTATCTCCCTGAGCTTGGGGCTCACTTATTTAGCTAGACTTATGGTCAGCAAACCTGGAGAATCTGTCTGTCTCTGGCCCCAAATTTGGTATTGCTAGAAACTGGCACCATACCCAGCCTTTATGTGTATACTGGGGTTCTGAGCTCAGGTCTTCATGGTTTCATGGCAAACACTTTACCCACAGAGCTACTTCTCAACTTGAAAAATCTATATATTAGTACAGCTTTTATTTCTCTCCTCAGTGGTCATGGAAATCCTTTGACATGTGGTCTGTTGGCATATCAATCATCAGACGCTACTGTACACTAGAGGGCAAATATCAGGTCTTTCATGTGCCAAATATATTCTTTCTGCTTAAAATAGAAACTTGGCTCTTTTTATGTTTAAATCCTTAGAAAAATTGGTGTCATAACCTGACTCTGTAGCTGGAGTTTCCTCCTGTCCTGTCCTGGCCCGCAGACACTCAGACCCAAATAAACACACAGACGCTTACATTAATTAAAACTGTTTGGCCTAAAGGCTCAGGCTTTTTGTTAGCTAGATCTTACACTTAAATTAACCCATAATTTTTATTTATGTTTAGCCACATGGCTTGGTACCTTTTTTCAGTTTTGTTTTCACATCTTGCTTCCTCTGTGTCTGGCTGGCAACTCCTGACTCAGCCTTCCTGTTCCCAGAATTCTCCTCTCTCTTTCTCCCACCTGGCTACTGGTCAATCAGCATTTTATTTATTAACCAATCAGAGCAACATATTCACAGTATACAAAGCAATATCCACAGCATGATTCTAAAAAAAAATAATGCAAATGGGTTATTTAATTAGAAACAAGGGTAAAATCTTCCTAGTACAACTTAATCACAGATCAGATTGGGTGTTTACCATAAAACACTTGGATTTTAGGGACTGGTTTAATACTGATCTCTAGACTTTAATTTCCCACTAATAAAGAATAACAGAATGTAGTTGGAGGCTCAGTGTTTGTTCAGATCTTTTAATTATCAATGCCCTAATATACCACCACTGAACAAATAAGTCAGCCCTATGTTTTAGTAGTGTAGATGACCTCTGATGGAGAAAGGGATCAGTCCCATGGATATTAGGGTAGAAATGAGCCATTCTGCTTCCAGAATCAAAAAAGGAAAATTGTTTCCTATTGTCACTTGCTAATATAGATTTATTTACAAAATATATTAATGTCATGTCTGACTGACATTTATCTTAGAAGAAAACATCCTACTTGGAAAAAAAGAAAGAAAAACTCATAGTGCATAGGCTGGTGAAAGGAAGCTGAGTTTGGGGAGGTCTTACTCTAAAAAAATATTAAGTTTCACTTTCTGAAATTATTATTATGTCTTGACTTTATGCCCCATTTTAGAATTTTCTTTTGAAGTTATCAAACACCACTTTTCTTTGTAGTTTTATTCATGTTATGCAATTAGAATGAAATCCCAGTACTCAGAATACAGCATTCAGTTGTACATGGTGCTCAGAGAACTTGTGTTTATGACATAGCTAGAACTCATACAGACTTCCTCACCATCTGCATGACTGTCAATCACTCAGGAAGCACATTCCTCACAGTAAAGTTTCCTGTTTGACCACCCCTCCCCACACTCTCCTTCCAAATTCTGGAACTTTCTGGGATGGTGTTGATAGGCCTAGCGTTGCATGTCTTTAGCTCTGTCCTCACCCCATTTCCCAAACGCTGTTACTGGATGTCCTGCATGCATATCCTGGGAAGACTGGCCTCTGGCTTCTTACTTTCCCCAAACAAAACAGTGTGGTGGCAACATCCTTTTTTTAAAAATTTAAGCTTTTGTTTTCAGAATTTTAATACAGTGAGCCCTTCCTCCACAAAAATGTAGTCAATACAGAAGGCTTAGCTTGTCTTGATCCTTCCTGAGAGAATCTTCATTATAATACTTGTGAGCCTTCCAATGTCTCCTCCTCAGCCTAACTTCTGTAACGACAGATGAGTAAAGTTCTTTAATTATCATTGTATAAATAAAGCTTTCCTCCTTGCTTTGCTTCTTTTCAGCCAATGGCTATTATTAAAATTGCTTGGCTTAAGTAATACAAAGATCTGCCCAAACTAGAATTGAGTAAAGAGGTCCAAATTTAATTTTGAGAAAAGGGATTATTGTGGATAAATAAAATTAAGAGGGCGGGGAAATGCTGAAAATAAAATTTATACCAAGATAGTTTTGTACTTGTTTGATTCCCATAGGCAAAACATTTTCTTCCAAACTAACGTCTTCCTTCTCAGACTATTCAACTTTGTGCTATTGCTTGTTTGAGTAGCACAAACCCCATTTCCAAATGGAAAACATTTGATGAATCTTGTCTAAGGTCGCTTCAGTTGACTTCAAATGCAAGCCATTGATCGGTGACTCATCTGAGATTTCCACCTACATCCTGGCTTCCTTTTGCTGTCATAAATAAATGTAGCAATTATTGATGCCAGAGGGTACAAACTGTCCTTTGAGGAATCCCAGTTTCTGAACGATGAGTTCTTCTTGGTCACATCTGCAATTCAGCTAAAATGCCCATTAAATGCCATACCCCTTCTTCAGCTTGATAACATAATGAAAAGAAAATGAATCAAGAGTACTGACTGTGTTTTAAAGACCTATGGGAAACCAGAGACTTACATGTTTTGTATAGGAAAATATATTTTATTTATTAAACCTCTTATTATTTATGTAGCACTTGATTCTTTTGGTTAATAACAAGTTTATTCTTGACATATAGTAAGATCAATACATTATAGAAAAGTTCAGATCATAGGTAGTTCAACTCATCATTTGCCCGATCTAAGACTGATATATAAAAGGTCTTACTTATCCTGTTAAGTACACCTATGGAATAAGTTCATATAAAAATAGAAAAGAATTTCATTAAAAATATATAAACATTTTTTGGTACAAAAAACAATTTTTGTTAACATTAACTTACCATGTTTTACAAAATCTGTGTGTCCAATTTTAAGAAAAAATAGTTCAGAAAAGGAAGGAAATGATGCTCTAGATGAGCTTTGTTTTTTAATTCATATGTTAGAGGAAAATTAACATAAAAATCAGATGAAAATCTCTTCAGACTGTGCCATGGAAAGATATTCTTAAATGTATAACAGGAATTAAAATTGCTTCAAAATATCAAAGGATTCCAGCATATCTCTTCTGTTGAAAACAAGAACCATGTCACTAATGTAATATTTAAATACTAAAATCTTCACTGGCCAGGCATTGTACTCCCTTAGTAACCGTAAAAGGAAGTATCAATTGCCAAAAGACATATGTGACAGAGACAACTTGAAACTTCTCTTTCTCTAACCGTGAAACGTCCTATCCCAGAAATGAACATGGAGCCTGATTTCTTTAGCTAATGGAGAATACAGCAGAAAACACTGTGCTAACACACTGTTTGTTGTTCTTCTTCTGACACCAGCCTGAAGAATTTTACTCTTGTGTCTTGAGGCTCATTTACATGGTTTGTTGTGCTGTAAAACTCTATGCTAAGGTCGCTGCCAACAAGCATATCTTTGTCTCTGGAGCTTTCTCTCCTAATTGCCCTGTGAAAGTGTAGCTTCAGGATCTCAGGAACAGCTAATCTCTCCTAAGTGCTCGAGCAGGAGAGAGTTTACAGAATGAACAGCAATCCAATATGGGAAGCAGATGGCTGCTCCATGCTGTGGCTCCTGGTAAGGACACCCTTCCTTGAGGACCTGCCAGATAGGCACTGATGGCTCAATTAACACATTATTTCTGTTAGTTAAATGGCTTTTGACATCGAACTAAACTGTAGACAGCTTACGTGATCATATTTTGCACTATTAGTGATCAGTCTCTCTAAGAAAAAGTATTTAATTGCTTGACTCTCTGTGTTATCCTCAGTTATTCTTTAAATTTCAGTTTTAGAGGGTTCATAAGAATAAATAAGCCCTTTCAATGGGGACATTTTCCCTCTCAGAAGGTATTGTTATTTTGAAAATATTTTAGACATTTAGAGTTTGTATGTTTTACAAGAGAATGTGTCTCTTGTTTTTGTTTTTTGTTTTTCAATATTTCATAAAGTAAGCTTTATCAATTGTAGAACTGCGTAGTTAAAATGTAAGGACTTATGCTGTTTATGGCAATTTATACACAGGCGTTGACAATGTATTGTTATCTTGACAACCTGAAGCAAATACACCTTTGTGTTTTTATTGATTAAGGTGTGGAAGGAATAGAGCCCTTGAGCAAGCTGAAATGAAGTATACCTATAGTAGGCTAATAGATTATCACCTAAGAGCCAAAGACATGAAGCAGGAGCTTGGATATGATTAGCCCTGAATAATGGATTCTGAAGTCTAGGATTTATCTTTATAAAAAAGAGGTTTGATATTTCTGGTAAAAGCATTTTGGCTTATTAAATTCATAAGACCATTTGTTTTTGTTTTTATTATAATTCATACAATTTGTCTGGCTATATAATTGACTTGTGGGACTTGTAGAAAAAAAATAGAGATCTTGGAACTGAAATATGTTCTTTTATACTGGAGTTTAGAGAGTCCTCTCTTCACAGCAGTTTCAGTGATTAGATGGTTTACAAAATGATATGCAGGATAGGTAGGCATTCTATTTCTTCTTCTCTACTTGTAAGAAAGTCAATAATTAAAAGAAGTGTTGTCTATTGGGGAAATTCATATCTATTTAGCCTCCCTAGAATTCTAGAGTTTGACCATAATAGAAACAAAAAAGAAAAGGAGGAGGAAAAATATCTATTTTATTTAGGTCAGTATTTGCATAGCATCTTCCATTTTACCCCTACATCCCCAGTCCTCCAATAGGTCATCGGTTTGCTAATTGTTCACCACAACCTTGGTTTTAATCACCTGATCCATCAACAGGCCTGCTCACACTTCCTTTATTCATCTTGTCAGTAAGTGACATTCTTGGTAATGAAAACAACAAATCTATTGATAGCATCCTTCCATGGAATGGAAGGCCTCCTACATTAGCTCTGTCTTGGAAACCAGTCTATTCTATTACAATTGACCTTCTCTTGCTGATTACCACACAAATCATAGTCCTTTGCCCCCCTCCCCATCTATTAGAGTATTTCTCCTACAGCCTTTCAATTGCCTGACTGCAGTTGGTAATTGGATTCATGTTTGAAGCACAGCACTGTGAGGAAAAGCCTGGAATAATTCAAACGGAACACCCTGGCCTAAGGCTGAGACCATATGTTACACTCAGATTTGTGTCAGTGAAGCTTATTGCTTTAGCAACAAGAAGAGCCATTCAAATGTCATAAAATTTTGTTTTATTTTAGAAGCTAATTTACTTAGAACTGTCAATATAAGCTAACATACACAAAATTGTGATAGTGAAGGGATGGAGACGCTGTAACATGTCTAGAGAAAAAGGAAGCGGTGGGTAAATTGCACTGTCTCTCCTCTGAATATCATACTTTGCCACAAGTAGCTTTGAATTATGTAATGTAAAAATTAGAGACTGCCAAAAAGCCAACTGTCTGGCAGCTATCTTTCCTGCGGTACTTATTGCTCCATATACGCCTGTAAGCATTTTTCTTCTATTTCATTTTATAAATTGATGAGTCCTTTCTATTCTATTTTAATAAAAGAAAAACAATTCCTTAATAAATTTAATTAGTGACAGAATAGTACCCATCTATGCAGATATTCGTACGAATGTGACTAACTACTCCTTTGCCTTGTGGATGATAGGGTTGTAACTCCCTGCCAACCCAACTGACTTGCCTCCTGTCTCAGGCTCTGCAATATGGGTCTTAGGAAGCATTTTACAATTTCTAAAAGGCTAGAAAGAGAAAGCTGTTCTCTGGAGAAAAATCAGTTTTGCTTTGCTTTTCTTATTTTTTCACTAAATCATCATGTCATGTCAATAGCCTCTGGCTACATTTATAACCTAAACTCTTACGAAATGCTGGAGTTCATACGGATTACTCCAGCAATGATTGGTCAACCATTGTATCACCCAAGCATTCATCCCACAACATCTTTGGATAAAATAGTTGTGAATATTCTTATTGATTTAGCTTTCTTTTCAAAAGGACAGGTGATGTGATATAAGCAAAGGTTTGATTTTTTTCAAAAGACTGAAATGTGGAGTCTTATCTCCAAAGACATAATCATGGTATATTTGATTAGCTCCTTTGTAGATGGAGAGAAGTAAATTGGCCATTTTTATTTATATGTATCCTTGAAACTATTTGGTGTGTGTATCTAAATGTGGATAAAGCTGATTATAACAAGGCAAGTATTTCAAAGAAATAGCTAAGCAAGTAAATACTTCTCCCTGTTCTCACCACATTTGCCCAAACACTAAAAATATGTATAATTTCATAATGTGCCCAAACACCCAGCACTACCTGCTATCTGCTTCATTCTGGAGGAAAGGTGGCATCAATCCAAGTAGCAAAGTGTTCGCTTTTTTTGTTTGTATTTTTCTGGCTCATAAAATGACTTTCCATTTGAAAGGCCTTAGTGGTACAACTTAAAAAGATTCTGTTGGAAGGTTTAGCGGGCGGAGAGTAAAGCAAGTTAATAAAAGACTAAATTAACTCAGCTTGGTTATCTCCTGAAGGAGTTGTCAGATAATTATAATATAAATAACTGCTCTCAGAAAACAGGCAGGCTGCAGTGTAGACTTCTAATGTGACTACGGAAGAAATGGGGTTGCTGGGCTTACCTATTTTGAAGTTAACACGATTTTTTTCTTTTTCTTTTTAATTAATGAGTCAAATCTGTTGAAAAAAAGTACCTGTGCCAAGCTTGTCGCTACACAGAGAGCATCTATTGATGGCTCATTTTTGTTTTTCAAAGTAACCAACATGACATAATCTAGATGGGACATTTTCTGTACTGGTTTCACTGGAGTTATCTTCTTTGAACTTTTGTGCATGGATTTGTGATTCCACAATCTGGTGATGACAACATGATAAACCTTTAAAGTCCCTTTCCTGGCCAATGTCTCCACTTACTTCTTGACTGTGATGCAGACTTTGGTTGTGTATAACAAATAAGCTCTTAGTTCATTATGAATGCATTCAGTCAAAAAAGCACGTAAACACACCCATTAATGAGCACAGTTACCCCTAGTACATTTTGTATTCCTAGATATTTTAAGCTACCAAAATGACTTCACATATTTGCTCCAGACTTGATGTTTTGTAAGCCCCAGTGGAAAAGCAAACTGGTTTTCAGTTAACTGGTGTTCATGCTGGGAAATGTAAAGCAATATAAAAGGGTCACAGATGTGTTCATGAGGATTTACTTCCCATAAATGACTCTATAAGCTTCATATTTACAATTTTGGAAGATATATGTGTGTGTGTGTGTGTGTGTGTGTGTGTGTGTGTGTGTGTGTGCGTGTGCGTGTGCGTGTGCGTGTGCGTGTGTGTGTGTGTGTGTGTGTGTGTATGATCTCCAGGATCAGTAAGCAACCCTGTGTCAAAATAAGGTGTAAGCACAACTGAGGGAGACACTCTGCTCAACCGCTTGCCTCCATATGCATTTGCAAACACACACACACACACACACACACACACACACACACACACACACACACGAACAAAAGGGCTAGGGAGATGGCACAGTGCAAGGACCTGAGGTTAATCCCCCAAACACATGTAAAAAAGAGAAAATTCAGACATAGCAGTTTGGACTTGTAGTATCATCCCTGGAAGGGAGAGATGGGATGACACCTGAAGCTCAGTGTCCTCTCAAACTAACTGGCCTAGTTGGCAAACCAGACCAGTAAGAGTCCCTGTCTCAAAAACAAACAGGAAATCCCTGAGGAATAACAACTGAGTTTGTCCTCTTCACAGGTTTGTACATATACATAGAAACCCACACAAACATGTGCACGTACAAATTTATATATATGATGCTGACCCCAAAATAACTTTAGGTATCTTAGACTTCATTCTTTGGTTCATAAATGCAAAAAATTCACATTTCAAAATATTAATATTTTCATTTTACATATATACTACTTTTGGAGACCCACATGTGTATTTTAAATGGTTTTAACATAAAATCATGAAATCAGTGTCCTGCAAATTTTCTATGTGAAACCGAGTTTACCCTCCTGTCTACTTCAGGGAAATATGTGCACAGGCATACACACACACACACACACACACACACACACACACACACACACACACTTATCCTAAGATGATTGCATAACCTCATTTAATAGGACATTCCAATGTATACATTCTCCTCATATAAGTAAATAAATAAATCAATATGACAAAGAAGTCAAGCAGTATTATTCAATCATCTGCCAGTTCAGTTGTTTCTCTCCAAAGACCAAGCTAAATAACTCATGCTCTTTATCTTCTGGCAGAAATCCAGAACGAAAGCAAAAAGAACCCTTTGAAGAGTCCGTCAGAGACTTACCAGTGCACTTGGTAGCTTTTCCAAACACAGTACCTCTTTCTACCATTCCTACCACGTCCTGCATTTATCAAAATATACTGTTCTTTCTTCCTTGCTATGCAAAGAACTATAGCCTGTTGTTTTATGTTGTTGGCGTGTAAAAGGTGATTAAAAAAATAAGAGTATTATTTATTCCCAAAGGCATAAACTATCCCACAGATCAAACTTACTTAAATGGCATGTGGTCACTCTTTGCCTTGAACGCATGGAAGACTGTACATTAAAGATGAAACTGGCAAAATATAAGGAAAAATTCATCCTAACTTCTTAATCACCAAAAGCCAAATATTTCAGAAGAATAAGCTTTGAACGTAAGTTTGCAAGTACATGGAGCTGCGGGCTGAAGAGTTATATATGACTCAATAGAGAAACTAAGCAAAAACAATCAATGTGTAAGGATATACTTGGCAAGACAGGTTAATTGATTACAATGGTTTCCTCTGCCTTCAGGCACACAGCTAGACTACATTCCTGAGCCGCCTCCTAATTAAATGTAAAAAGGAAAGTCAGTGGAAGTGATGTAATTCTCTATGTTTAGGTAACTATACTAGAAATGGCCCCCAGATAGGTGAAGGAGTGTAAGAAAGATGACAGAGACATGCATGCATGTGGCTGATTGTACCCTCTAGATTTTCGGGATCAATACCAACTTTGATCTCCGACCTAGGCAAAACTGAACTCTTCCTGACTTAAGTTACTGAGAGTAGACAGGGTCTTAGGCCCTCGTGTTCCCTTTATTCAGTGATCCTCACACAAGCATTAACCCACTCACCCAGAGTGTGTGATAAAACAATAAAGCATGACATAACTTAGTGTGTTACTGGGTCCACTAGTCTACTCCATTGGTTTATGTGCCAGTACCAGGATGTCTTTGCTACTCTCTTAGTTGGGGTTTCTATTGCTGTAATAAAATACCACGACCAAGAGCAATGTAGGGATGGAATGGTCTACTTGGTTTACAGTTTACAATCCATCATCCAGGAAAGCCAAGGCAGACTATCAGACCAGGCACCTGGAGACAGGAAGTGAAACAGATGACCATGGAGGTGTGATGTTTACTGGCTTGCTTTTCATGACTTGCTCAGCCTGCTCCCTTATATAACCTAGGACCACCAGCCCAGGGATGACACCACTCACAGTGGACTCGGCACCCCCACATCAGTCATTAATTAGGAAAATGCCAGCCCCACAGATTTGTAAATGGGCCAATCTAATTGAGGCTTTTTTTTTTTTCATTTGAAGTTCTTTCTTCTCAGATGATCCTAATTTCTGTATCATTGACAAAAAAAAAAAAAAATCTAACCAGGCCAGTTACTATAGCTCGGTGGTATAATTTGAGGTCAGGTATGATAAAACTTCAGGCTGTATTCTTTCTCCTTCGGATTGCTTTGGCCAATCATGGTCTTTTGTGGTTTCATATGAGTTCTTAGATTGAATTTTTTTTCTAATTCTGGAAAGAATACCATTGGAATTTTGATGGCAATTGTATTGAATCTGTAGATTACACAGCCATTTATACTATATTAATTCTGCCAACAGAGGAGCATGGAAGATCTTTCCATCATCTAGCATCTTCTTTGATTTTTATTTCAAGGCCTTGACGGTTTCATTGTAGAGGTCTTTCCCCTCTTTGCTTATGTTTTTTTCTACGTGTTTTCTTTAGCTGCTATAAAACTGGCAAAGCTATGGCCACCTACTTATTGACAAAAGTGTCAGGAACACGCAGTGGGAAACAGACAGCCTGGTCAACAAAGAGTGCTGGCAAAACTGTAGGTACACCTGCAAATGAAAGCAATTAGATCTGTATTTTTCACCCCACATAAAAATCAACTCAAAGGGGATCAAAGACCTTAATTTAAAGCCTGAAATGCTGAACCTGCAGGAAGAAAACATAAGGAAAGCAATTCAAGATATGGCTGTAGGCAAGGATTTTCTGAACATAACTCCAATAGCACAAGAATTAGCCCAAGAAATTTAAAGAGTGTAACCCATGAAATTCGAAGGTTTCTACACCGCTATTCATAATATCAAGGAAATGGAGCCAGCTACAAATCAACAGGCAAATGGATAAAGAAAATGTGGTCGGTATAAACAATGGAATTTTATTCAGCTGTAAGCAAAAATGCAAGGATTAAATTCACAGAAAAATTGAAGGAACTGAAAAGGATAGTATTAACCAATGTGACTGAAACTTGGGAATACTAAGACCACATGTTCTCCCTCATATGCTCTCTGTGTGAGTGTGTGTGTGTTTGTGTGTGTGTGTGTGTGTGTGTGTGTGTGTGTGTGTGTGTGTGTGT
>CABHPR010155554.1:0-11213 GCA_902168415.1 Peromyscus melanophrys | reverse complement strand
GAGAGAGAGAGAGAGAGAGAGAGAGAAATAAAATAAACTTAAGCACAACCTTGAGTTTCTGACTTCAGTGGTGGAGCTCAAACTCTCAAACATCTAACCAACTCCTAAGCTTTGCATTCCTTGTTTCATGCTTCAGGACAGACTCCTTTACTATACTGTCTTAAAGAAAAGTAATAATTATGACTTTTATCTACTATGAAAACTTGAAAGCCTGAATGCTGTCTTCTTACAGTTTTTCTAACTTCATTTCATGTTTGTAATGCGTATAAAAATTTGAACTGGTGCCAATAAGCACCTTTTCCCACATAGAGTCAAGGGGCATATTTTCTGGACAGCTTAAGAAATGTAAGACACTTGTGACTAGGTCTTCCTCGGTGACCCACAGCCTGGCCTTGGGCACATTCTTCATTTCACCTTAAATCCAGGCAGACTTCCTCCCACAAGCCCTTGCCTCCCTTTAGATTGCTTTCACTTTTAAGTCCACATCCCTGTAAGCCCTCTCTGTCTCCTGGGCTTTGTTAAAGACAGGGAACCGAGATACACTGGCCGTCACAATCTTCCAATCCCCCAGAAGCCAAGGCCCCAATCATTACGCAAAGGCTTCTTTCTTGCTTTCTCAGAACTTCCTCTGCCAACCTATAAATATTTGAACACAATAAAATTGTTTAAAGATTCACAACATTTGATTTGTCTGTGTCTTTAGAAGTTCCCAAAAGTGCTGTGCTTTTTCCTATATTAGACAGAGAAGCAGAAGGAAAAGTGTATTTTTGTCAAAGTCACATGGAACTAGATTCTAATATCAGACTTATACTTAAAAATATATGTTTATAGCTATATGTATATACTTATATAGATAGATAAAACTATAGATATCTTCTGCAATGTCTCTTTAAATCTGTTTCAAATCAGCTATCTCCTCTGTGAAATCTGGACTCAATAGCACTAAGCAATAGGGTTTTATAACATCTAACTGAAAAAACAGCATATAAATTAGTGTCCAAACATCCCTATCATTATTAGTTTAAATTCCTAAATGAGCATTTTGTTTATTTCCTATTGAAATTTTTAACTATTGAGTTTCATACTTGAATAGTGTTTTTACATAATTCCCCCTCCCTTTCCACCTCCAACTCTTCCCAATGCTCCCAACTCTCCCTGATACACACACACACACACACACACACACACACCAACCCTCCATATATAGAGGGCATGAGAGCGGGTGCCTACTGAGTCCTTTGAACATTTTAAAGACAGTAACATCTACCAATGGCTAGAAATATGCATGATTCTTTCACTTGGAAATCATCGCAATTCATGGAGGTTATTATTAGTATTAGTATTAAGACTGAAGGGCTAGAAATCTGGAGGATAGTTTAAGGCTTATGCACCTCCCCCCAAAAAAATTCTAATTTCAAAGATACTAGAATTTTTGCCTTAAATATATGAAATGCCACAAATTGTATAAGTATACATATTTTATAAACAGGTTTTCTTGGACATAAAATCCCTCCACTTGATAAGGAACTATAGACATTTGATAGCTGCTGGGAAAAGAAGAATTGGCTTTTTTTTTTTTTTAATGATGCGACTCCTATTAAGTCTACCACATTCCAGGTCAGCCCCAATCAGAGATTTGCCAAGCAACACAAACTGGACTTGATGGAGAAATAAATTTTTAAAGGGAAGAAGAAATCTCCAAGTTGGGTTGGAAGGATGTGAGGGTGGAGAAGGTAGTTATGGGAGAAGTTGAGGAGTGAATGTGTTCAAAATACAATTATCAGAGAATTAATAAAATACTGTTCTCTTAAGAACCTGAACAGCATCTGTCAGATACGACAGGGTCGTTGCACACATGAACTTGAAGTGGCTGTGAACGCTCGCATAAGACCAGCCAAACTCCCATTCCAAGGTGGGAGAGGAGCTCATGAAGTCACACCCTACTCAATCAGTTATTGGTAATTAATAGCTCTGGAGGAGTGAGAGTCGTATGTCTTCAGGTTTGTAGCCCCTGAAAGGCTACTCATTCTCCAGTGGATGGTCCTACACCTATGCCCATACAGGCAGTAGATTCAGTGGGTATTAATAAAGAGCACATGAAGTTGGGAGAGACAAGTGGTGACTGGTCAGGAAGAAACTGGAGGTAAGGAAATGGGGAGGGTTGATCGAAACACATTGTAGGGATGTATGGACTTCTCAAACATTAAAAGAAAAAGCTGAGCAAGTGTAAATGATGACACAAACTTCTATTATTGGGAAAAGGAAGACTCCAGACAGAATGAGCAAAGTGCTGCAATCTCCAAGCAGCAAATGTGAGGCAAGAAGATGAGAGAGATTTTGTGTTGATGTTGGGTGTGTTTTCTTATACGTGTTGTTTTCTGTCTTTGGCAATAAACTTGGAACTCTAGTGGTCGAGTGCTGTGAGGCACTGGCCTGTGCACAGGCAGAGCCCTTCATAAAGGGTTCTTGAAGTCAGCTTTTATTCTACAATCTAGATTTAAAGATTATATTACTTTGAGCATAGGATGGTATGGACAAACACAGGGGACAAAGAACTCTGGACAAGTGTGGTTTTAAAAAAAAACTATATTATCTGATATTTAACCTTATTCTCATGGGGCAAGTAGACTTAATAACTTCAGAGTTTTAAAATTATAAAGTGACCTTGCCTTTTCTAAGTTAACATTTTAATTGTAACTTACCTTACTCTGGAAAATCTTGAGGAGAGTAACAATACATAATTAGAGATGATAAATGATTTTCCATGAGGATTAAGAATATAAAACCTAATACAAGAAAGGACATAGGAAGAACGAATGCATCACTATCAACTGTATCAATCAATTTAACAAGGGTCTAATTTAGGGGAGGATTATAAAAGCTTCATGGGTATTCAGATGCAGTAATATATATATATATATAAACATGCCTTATACCCCACACCATGCTGTATAAAAATGCTACTTCAGTTTTAATAAAATAGTACACAAGTTCTTCTTCAGTGAATACATTATCTCATTTCCCCCTAACCCATCTAGAATCAATATTGACAATCCATGGGAAATTTTCTGGTTTCTAATCCTCAAAGCAGATAGAGAAAATATTGAGCTTAAATTAATCAAACCTGCATGGAATAGGTACAAGGCAAACACTGCCTTTATAAACTGCAGTTACCTTTGAAATGAAGCAAAGACTTATGTTTTTATTCCTTGACATTCTTAAAAAGGTTTTGAAAGCTTTTCAACTAATAAAAAACTCTAATTTTGTACACAGACACACACACACATGCATGCATGTGCTCACACACACACACACACACACACACACACACTAATATAAATCTAATTAAATTTTCCATAAAATATCCACATAGGTACAAAGTGCAAGCATATTAAAACTCATATTTTACATTCTTCCTAATATAAAACATTTGAAAATATAATTCAAAGTAATAATTCAAAAAATATTTCCACTCTAATATATTCCTGGGCTCACTGACCTTTCATGTGTGTGCACAGGCGTGCATGAGAAACACCTGGATTGTGCCAGAGTTGAAATAAAACTACCACCTGGAAAAACTGCACATACCTCTAAAGCCTCCACATACCACTGAATCTAACAGAATGCATATGTGCAACCAAATAATATTTTTGTATGTAAGCATTAGGTTTTCCCGTGTGACTGTGCTGCAATGCATTTTCTAGGTCAGCGGTTGTAAACCACTTGGCAGAGGCTGCTCCTTTTCATGTCTTGAACACTGACAAGACACAAACTTGCATCCTTGTTAAGGGTGCATATGAGTGGGGTTACAGACCTGGCTGAGTCTAACTCAGTATCATCCCTTTCATAAACTTTCCTTCCCCACGAGTATGCTGTTTAAGACTTTCTTCCCTACCATCTTTCTAGTAGTCCATAAAGAACATCTATTTTCCTTAATGGAATAGAAAGTAAAATGAGGATTCATTTTCCCTAAAGACAAAAAAGGTTTGGTAGCGGCTTATTCAATATCACCTTTGTTTGTTGTTTGTTGTGGCTCAGAGTCATTGTTAACTAGTGATGTGAAATCATTTCATCAAGACCTATGTTCCTCACAGTAATCAAATTATTTGATTGCAGCTTTAAGAACATTCCAGCTGCCTATCTCTGCTCTTGTGTAATGCAACCACCACAGAATAGGGATTCTCCTCTGACCACCTTATCCATCTAACTGAGGGTATTTGTGGCTAATTACCTCATGACCAACCTGAGAAACACAGAACTGCCCCTTTTACTTTTGCTACATTTTTCCTCCAGTTCCTCACCCCAGAGGCCTGCTTGTCCTCAATAAATCACATCAATGGGGTTTTAAATCCCGCACCAGCTATGCAAAGACCTGGACTGTTCATATTTTGAGTTAAGCCGCTCTGAATCTTTCTCCAGTCTCCTCTTTCCTTCCTACAATGGTGTTCTGGCTGCAGTAGTTTCCTCCAGACTCTGCTCTCTGACCCAGCATGATTCTCTTTCTGCTGAAGTCTTAGCTTTCCCTTACAGGGGTTTTCATAAACTTCCAACATGGTGGGCAGAATGAGACACTCTGACTGTCCACAGGTCTAATCCTTCTCTACTGCTATCTTCAGAGCTCCTCAGTTCACTTTATCTTGAAAAAGGCATTTTTCTAAACGTCTTTAACACTATCTTGCTGAAGCCACTGCTTTCAGCCTGCTCTATTTGTAAATTCAAAGCAGAAGGCAAATTCAGCTCACCTTAGTCTGGAGACTTGTGTCATTGAATCTACTTTCTCCAACTATATGTATGTAAAGCATGTATTTATATACAGACATTTAACCACATCTCTATATCATGATATTTAATAAGAAATTCTCTAGTCAAATGCTGTTAAGTACAAAAATAATGAAAATCACAGATGTAACCAATGTCTATCATGTTTAATTTTCTTACTAGCTATATACAAAAAGGTATAAAGAAGCATAAAAATCAAACAATTTAATTAACCTAATATGTCAAAATGTTAACATCTCAACATGTAATCAGCAGTTATTATAATATATGATACTCCCTTTTATGTTATGCTGACACTCTCATGTTACGGATCTCTGTACACTGTGTGAAGATACATTGCTGTGATTGATTCAATAAAGAGATGAACAGCCAATAGCTAGGCAAGAGGTATAGGCGGGACTTCCGGGCAGAGAGAGGAAGTAGGAGATGATCGAGGTACAGAGGAGATGCCAACGAGACACGGAGGGAGTCTGACATACAGAATGAAAGATAAAAAGCCACATGGTAAAATATAGATTAAAAAAAGCAGGTTAGTTTAAGTTATAAGACCTAGTGGGGCAAGCCTAAGCTAAGGACAAGCTTTTATAGTTAATAAGAAGTCCCCATGTCATTATTTGGGAGCTGACTGGAGGGACAAAGAAAGAGTCATTACACTCTCTAGTGTATATTTTAAACTCACAATTCATGTTCAGACTGGTCATTTCTAGTGTACAATTGTACTTGTAGTTAGTGGCCACTACATTGAGTTGCAGTGCTCATAGCCAAGTTAATTCACAGGGATAGATAATCCATTCCTGAAAGAGTGTAAGACCTCATGTATGAACCAACTGGATCTTGTGAACTTGGTAAGAAAAACTGGCTGCCTGTGGAAAATATGATTGAGTTATAACCTCTTCAGATTTTCAAAAACCTATACCGATAACTTACTTTCAGCAAATATGACAATGTTTGAAATTTTATCATTGTAAACTATGTATAGACAGAAATATAGCCAGAGCTGTTTTGTGAAAGTTATCAGGACATTTGTAGCAACAGTTCTCTGAGAGGAAATGGAGAGTTTGGCATGGTGTAATAAAAACATACATGGATTGCCACCAAGCCCTAAGACTGGATTGGATCCTCAAGGTAGCAAAGAGGCTTTCAGAAGGTAGATTTGGAGCCAGTGAGATGGCTCAGTGGGTAAGGGTGCTCGCCCAAGCCTGAAGATTTGATTTGATACCCAGAATCCACATGGTGAAGAAGAAAACTGACTTCTCAAAAGTTGTCTCCTGACTTCCATACCTGTGCCATGGAATGCATACCTCCACACATGCATGTGCACATGTGCTCTCTCTCTCACACACACATTCACAAAATTAATATAATAAAAAAAATTAGGGTGCTAAGAGATGTGATATAGGTTAAGAGCACTCGCAGTTCTTTCAGAGGACCGGGGTTTCCCCCCAATAGCTACATGGTGGCACAACCATCTGTAACTCCAGTTCCAGGGAATCCATTTCACTCTTCTGACCTCCTTAATCACCAGGTCGGCTTGCAATGCACATACACCCATGCAGTCAAAACACTCATACATACCAAATAAAAATAAATGGAACAAATCTTTAAAAAACAAAGGAATGGAGGAGGTAATAGAACCCTTGTGATTTTCAGGAAAGCAGAAGAGAAAATAGTGGAGCCACAAGCAGGGAGGTGGACAGCAGGAACAGGGAACGCAGGAAGAAGTATCAACCTAATGTTAATGTACATGAAGATGCCAAAAGGAAGCGCAGTGCATTGAATGCTAATATTAAAAAATAATATTTTAAATGAACATGGACCATGTAGGAGCCATGCAGGCTGAAGTCCATCAGAGGTAGGTTTTCTTTAAATGGTGCTTCCCTGAATTCCAAATGTCTGGCCACGTGGTTTTAGCTCATTAGAAAGAAATATTCCCCAGATACGTAGGTAAAATTCTGGCCCAATTCCTAACCACCTAAACCAAGCCTCACCCCTAATTTCAGAGCCAATAATTGGGGCCAAGGTGGAAGCTAAGATGGACGGCAGTTATTTATTATCTTAGGTCAAATGTTAGAACCTGGAGCTGATGAGAGAAACTGTCCTGTCCTGATGAAATGTGGACAGCAGCATTTCTTCAAAGAAAATCTTGGCAGCAGATGCGAGCTTGGTAGAAAGCAGGGGCTGTCTCGGCCGTTTCAGCCGAGAGGGTCAATACTCTCAAGAACTGCGAACTTTCCTGTCTTCTGGAACACACAATTTTGCACTTGGAGTCTCCTTCTCTAAGTTGGACACTCTTATGTATTCATGACATACACCGACACCTATTTGATTACAATATTTTAGAAGAACCAAAAATAACCTGCCTTCTTTCTATCTCCCTTTCCGCTCAGCACTTTCATGTCTGTCCTCTTCACCACCTCTTTGCTACGCTTTATGTTTCTAGCTACCACGCCAGCTGCTTGCCACCACCGTAGCCCGAATAGAGGAAGAATCTGAGGATTTATACTGCTGTACTGACTCAGTAACCCCAGACAGACAGCCATTCTCCCGTGTTTACTGTGTCACCCCACACTCGGGTGTGGCTCTACTGCCTTATTTGGCCCCCTCTGTACCGTGTCAGGCAACTGCCTTGAGAAAGGCTGGCAACAGGCCACATTAGTTATCTTCATACGGAATGAAACTATTTTATCACAGATGGTTTTGATTTTATTCCTTGTTCGCTTTTCTTTGATAGTAACTGTATATGGTACTGTAACCAGAAACCAATAAATGTTACTTTAAAACCATTTAAGCACATCCTAGAGACACGTTCAGGAATCCAGTGTTACAGCCTTCACGGACTATGGAGAACTTGTCTTTGTAAGATGGCCACAAGCCTGGTTGCAAGACTTATTTCTTCCTGGAGTTTTATTTCAAGAAACAGAATACAACAGATAACAGAATTGTCCCTGTTTTTTCATACCTGTTGTGTCTGGTAGGTATTTGCCTAGTTTTTTTCTTATGGCCTCTTGTGCAAATGGATTGAGATTCAGTGGATTTACACATCTGAAGAGCCATTCAGCTTTTTATTTTCTTAAATTCTTATACTTCCTACTTTTGTGCTGTTTCGCATATTTATGTGTTTCCGATTTCAAAAAAAAGAAATACTTTACCCGTCAAAGCTGGAGCCGACTTCCTAATATCCACAGATACCATGCTCACCCCTTCAGTACTGGTTGTTCATCAACTGACGAATGGATAATAAAATGTGATACATTTACACCATGAAATATTATTCAGTTGTTTGGGAAAACGAAATTTGCAGGTAAATGGATAGAGCCAGAAACAATTATGTTGAATGATGTAACACAAACCCAAAAAGACATATTGAATATTTTCTCTTATTTGTGGATATTTGTGGGGCATTTACCCACCAACCCCACAGCTTCCCAGAGTTTTCTTGAGTGTGAGCAGCAGGAAATATTAGAAGGATTTATTGCAGAGAATCTTGCGGAGATAAACAGATAGAAAATAAAGGATAGCCTCGAGAGGGCCTGGAACCTATTCCAACGGGCCCCGACTGTCTCTGCCCCAGGGTTTTTATAGAAACACCAAGGGGTGGAGCAAATGACCTCCTCCCCCAGCACAGCCAAGTGCAGACCATCTCAAGACACCTGCACTCAGGCCCGTGGTCCTAATCATCCTCTATGTGGACCTGCTGGGTAAAGCCACGAGGAACCTGAGAACGGGCTCCCACAGATATTATCTCTCAAGCTTTAGATATGTATGTTTCAACTCAAATAACCAGAGGTTAGGTATCTATTAAAGAACTAGGATGGGGGTATCTTTTAAGGGAAAGGAAATATAATATACATTTTATGAAGAGATAAAGGGGTGTATCCATTTCTGGATCTAGCCTTACGAGTCTTCCCAGCCCTTCCCTCCATGAATTCTTTCAATCTACCAGATCTAGCCCTGGTCCCACACCCGTGCCCTAGCATAGTCTGGCAATCCCTGCCTGCTCTGCAACCAACCTATGGGCTTCTACCAGAGTACTCCCTGCCTGTCCCTCATCCCAAAGGCCTTCACACACCACACACAATCTTGATACCAAGCCAGATCCTGTACATTCTGCTCCAGGGTCTAGCCTGGTGAGTCTGCCTGACTCAGGAGCCACATGCCTAAAGAAAACTAACTCTCCTTCCTGAGGCAGCCATCCGTTGCCAATAGTTCCTCAGCTGAGGATGGGACTTCTCGAGCCTACCCAATCTATTCTGGGATTGACTGGTTTGATCTTTTATAGATTTTGTGCATGCAGTCCCAGATGATGTAAGTTCACACGTTCAGCAAATAATGTTTTGCCAGATGTCTATAACTTCTATCTCGTACAATCGGTCTGTTTTCTTTTCCCCAGTAATCTCTGAGACTTGGGAGGAGGCATATGTGCCAAAATACTCCATACAAAGGAAAGGAAGGTGCTCTTCCAAGTTCTTTTTATAAACTCAGTATCACCTTGATTCCAAAATCAGACAAAATCCCAAGAACAAAATAATTAAAGGCAATCTCCTAAATGATCATAGATTTAAAAAAATCTCAGTGAAATAACTTGCAAACTGAATTCAAGAACCTATCAAAAATGTCACCCATCACAATCAAGTCTGCTTCATTGTAGAGATTCTGGTATGATTCAACATAATAAGTCAATAACTGTAATGATCACATAAATAGACTCCAGGACAAAAACCATATGACCATTCATCACATACAGAACAGGCCTTTGACAAAAATCTAATATCTCTTCATGATAAAAGTCCCAGAGAATATAGAGATACAGGGACATATCCCAACACAAATAAGGCAATACACAACAAGTCCATAACCAAGATCATGGTAAATGGAGAAAAATTCAGCTCATTTCAATTAACATCAGGAATAAGACAATTGTGTTGCTTTCTTCACTAATATTCAATATAGTGCTTAAAGTCTTAGCTATAGCAATAAAACAAAAGAATATAAAGGGCTACAAATAAAAAAGAAGTAAAAGTATCTTTACTGGTATATAGCATGATTCTATGAATTAACAACCCCTCCAGAAAACTCCTATAGCTGATAAATATATTCAACAAAATAGCAGGATACAGAATTAATGTGTGAAATCAGTAGCCTTCCTATATAGCAACATAAAGCATACTGAGAAAGAAATTAGTAAAACCATCCCATTCACAACAGCTTCTGTCAAAAGAAATTCAAGAAAATAACAGAAGATAGAAGAATCCATGGGCTCATGGATTGGTAGGATTAATATTGTGAAAACAACCATCTTACAGAAAGTAATTTATAGATTCATTGCAAACCCCAAAGTAATTCTTAACAGCAATTGAAAAAAATTAATCTTAAAATTCATATGGAAACACAACAGACCCAGGACAGGCCAAAGAATCCTGAGCAATAAAAACGGGTACAGTCATCCCATATCTCAATTTATACTACAGAGCTATAGTAACAAAAATAGCATAATAGTGTCATAAAACCAAAACCTTGACTTGAGGACCCAGAACTAAGCATGTGCTCCTACAACCACCTGATTTTTGAGAAGGAGACCAACAATACACCCTGGTGGAAAGACAACATATTCAACAAATGGTGCTTAAAAAACAAGAGAGCTACAGGCCGAACAATATAATATACAAAATTCTACTCCAAATAGGTCAAAGACCTCAACATAAGACACAATAGCCTGAATATGTTAAAGAAAAAGATAGGAAATGAACATAGAACAATATGGAAAGACTTTCTCAACAGGATCTCAGCAATGTAGGCATTAAGACAAACAACTGATGAATGGGTCCTCATGAAACTAAAATGAGTCTGTACTTCAAAGACATTATCAATTGAATGAAGAGATAACCTAAGGAATATTATTTTAAAAATGTCTGTACCATCTATATATCTAACTGAGGTAATAAAAAAAACAGTATATACAAAGAACTCAAAGAAACAAACATCAAGTAAACAACCCAAATATTGGGGCATAGACATAAACAGATAATTCTCAAAATGTTAATACAAATGGCTGCACTACCATTTAACATTCAAAATCCTTATTTATCAGCAAAATACAAATTAAAACAACTTTGAGATTTCATTTTACCCCAGTCAGAATAGTTAAGATAAAATAAAAATCAATGACAAAAGCACTGGTGTAGATGTGAGGAAAGAGCGTTTTTGTGTGATTCATTCACACAGTTTAAAGCATCAGTGTTAGACATTGTTCAGAGGCAAAACCAAATCTTCTCTTGTTCCCTACCTGAATGGGGCTTAGAGGCCAGTAAGAAGGAAGGACATTGAAACATTGCCTAACCAAATTTTCTGTAAAGAAGAATCATGTAGTACAATAAATAATAAGGAAGATTATTGGCGAAATTACTAAGGCCACTCCACGTAGTTAAAAGGAGATT